>JAQIXN010001238.1:0-20770 GCA_034698145.1 Proisotoma minuta | reverse complement strand
ATCAGCAGTTTGTTGGAATTTCGTTTGATAATTGGGCCAGTGCGCATTGCACTATCGTAATAATGGGCCACAAGCTGGCTGCTGTTGTCCAAAGGGGAAAATTTAATTATGTCGTTGTTCCCTTCCATTGGACTAGATCTGCCCCCAAAAACAAAAATGTTTCCTGAATTGTCCCCTGCTGTCCAGCCGTACTCAAAAATGCCTTGATTCCCAGGGAGTTTTCCAACTTTGGTTATTTGGTCGGATTGTAATGAATATTTGTGGATTTGATTTCTGCTCTCTGCGTCCCCCTCAATTAGACCTCCCCCAAAAATGTAGATCGAGTCATCCCCATCGTGCCAAATGGAGTGAGTAAAACTTGGGTGTGGCAGACGGGAGGACGAATACGTAGCTGTAAGTTGTCCTTCATGACACAAAGAATGATTCACAAAATACAATAATACCAAAATTGGCGTAGATTTCTTCATTATTAAAGCGGAAAAAATTTACATGAAGAAGAGCTATATGCTGAATGAGGCTCCATGTGCATTATACATTCGCTTAAATTCAACAAAGTCTTATCAGAATATGTATCATTGTAAATTCATTAATTCAAATTAACTTTCAATCTTTACCAAATTTAGATTTGGATTTTTGCATGTGACGTGGATTTATAAAGACCTAAGCCTGACCTAAGGGACGCATTTGCAAAGTCTGAAGCCAATCTGAATTTTAAGAGCTTTAATCGGTATCAAACCACTGTGGCATCACGCAACTAAAGACTCAATAAAAGTTTTCTGAGACCTTAAACCCTAGATTCTCTCTAAAAAAAATTGGATGACTAAAAACCAACTGGGGGAAAAATTGACCGGTCCACTTTGTCCCATATAGGAATAAAGCATGCCAGACAGATAGACGGACGAACAGACGGCCCTATATGGCGAGCTAATAAATACAATGTAAATTTGTAACTGCGCATTGAAATTAATTATCTAAATAACAAAGTGGTTAGAGGAAAATTGCTTAAAATTGTTGATTGATTTGCTGTTCAAATAATCTGATTTATCTGTTAAATTAAGGAAAATTTGTTTAAATATGGAATTTATCTTTTATCTTCTGATATTATGTATATTAAAATATTAAATATATTAAAATTAAAATTATATATATTAAAATTATTACTAATCAGAATAAAGATTCTTTTTTCCTCACCTAAGAAAAAATTTTGAAAAAAACTGCAACCATGCAAATCTCCATTTTTTCAATTTTTTTTATGTAAATTGAGTTACTATGGTCTACACCCGAAGGGCAAAGCCACTTGACAATATGCGCATTTATGAACTGCAGATATTGTCAAGGTATATTTCCCTGAGGGCTCTCAAGGAACCTTGTTTTGGCACCCTAGGGGGCTTTGCCCCAAAAATGGTTTGCATATTTGGAATGAAAAACTGAGTCTACCATCACCCATTTTCATCAAAATCCGTGATGCGGGGATAATTTCATGCAAAACGATATTGAGGATACGGAAGTGAGTGGGGGAAGGGGGAAAAACAAGAGTTTCAACGAGATCTGGCGATTTTTTTATACAATTTCCAACAATTCAATTTTATTTCAACTTGAACATAAATATTACAACAATTAAAATAACTGGACTAAACTAAAAAGGATCTGTCTCTTCCATCAATCGAGTAACTCAAAAAAATGTACAAAACGGCAAAAAAACTAGTAAATTAAACTTGTGGGGGTTGTACGGGGGGCATCACTGGCTGTTGGCTGGGGCCATTTAAAGCAGTGGGTGGGACTCCTTCAGCATTGTGGGCTGGTGGTTGTTGAGTCTGTTGCAGCATTTGTTGTTGTTGCTGCTGTTGCTGTTGCTCTGAAAGAAGTCGTTGGTGGGCGTGGTGTCGGGCGCGAATTTCCGCAGCTCTCAATTGTTCCAAATGAAATTGCTGTCGCTCTGCAATCAATTGTTGACGCTGATATTCCAATGCTTCTCTCTCTCGGTCCATAATTGTTTCCAGTTCTTCAAAATGCCTGAGTTTGATTTCCAATTTCTTCATTTGAGTTTCCACAAGAAGAGCAACAAGAGATTTTATCTTTCTTTCTTCAACTGCTGCCAAATGTTTTGCTTTTACTGCAGCTGCTGCAAGGGCGGCGGAGGCTGCTGCTTGGACATTGGCGTCTTTTATTATCTTGTCCTCTTCAGTCTCTTCCTCCGTTTTTTCCTCACTTTTTTCATCCTTCTCCCCATCAGTTGCTGGTTCTGAAAGTTTTGCCTCTTTTTTCACATCATCCACTTCCATTTTCTCTGACGACTCTTCCTTCTTTTCCTCTTCTTCTTCGTCAGCCAATTCTTTCTTTATTTCCTTTTTATCCTCGTCTTGCTTTTCATCAGCCGTTTTTGGTTTTTCCCCTTCGTCCTCTTCCCCCTTCTTTTCGTCCTTGTCCTCTTTCGTTGATGGTTCTTTGGGGGCTGGTGTTTCTGGAGCTGTTCCTGCAATTCCACTTTCCGCAAGACCTGCAGAAGGCTCAAACTTCCCGTTGGCTTTTGTGTGCTTGGCCACAACCTTCATATGAGAGTCTAAAAGAGAACTGGGAACTTGATCTTTTATTTTTGCAAATTCTTCCATTGCCGTTTTTGCAGCAGCTGCGGCTATTCTTGGATCGACAACTGAGGCAAGAAATGCGACGGTGGACATTATTGGATTCCCTGCTTTGGAGAATGGAATGGGCTGGAATGCCAAAGGACCCAAAGGACCACCTCCCCCTGTTATAAATTATTTCAAAATGTAAATAAGAATATTACTTTTTCCAACAAAGCATATATTTTTTTTAATTAACTCCTACCTGCACTGGGGTCGTCCAAATAAGGATCTTCTATTGGAAGGCGGAGGAAATGAAGGATGCATTCCTCCTGTGTTCTTGTCCCCACATGTTCGCAGACCTTGTTCCAATCATCTTTGTACATTTCCAAAGCTTCCAACAGCAATAAAGTTTCTTGCTCCGTCCAATCTCGAGTCAACGACGCAACGCTTTTATTCTTCAACACACCGCTCTTCTTGGTGTACCTGTATTTAAAAAAAATAAATAATTAAATAAGTTTTCTTGAAAACTTTCAAAATTCTTACTGATCAATTTTGAGTCCAAAATCTGTTCCAAGTTTTGTCCCATCTTTTTTATCATCATCCTTTTTCTTTGAGTCGAAATCCAAGAGTTGTTTAGCTGCCGAGGGCTGTGGGGTCTTTGGGGGATTAATTGGCTGGAGTCCGGATGGAGTGTCAGCCAACACGTGAAAGTGGGAAGTGGGCGGTGGTCCCATTGCTGTCGGCCGGTTGTCACTATCAATCTACATAAACACAATCATTATTAGTAAATTCTAATTTAAAGTTGTTTTAAGTAAGCAATACCTGATAGTTGATAAGTCCCCACTGCTCCAAAAACGCATGAACTCTCATAATGGCGCAAACGTCGCCTGCCAAATTCCTCCTGCATGCCGTCCCGGTCAAATACTCGTCTGGGTTGAGTCGATAAGTGTCAATCATAAAGTTTCTATAAGCCAGGTAAATCTCGGGAGTCTTGGATTTGTTTCTTCCATTAAAAAACTCTGGCATTGCTCGTTTTTCTACGGTGTGAATAGAATTATAGTCGAACCAAGAGGCGTAGGAGGGGATGACGATGCAGTGAGTTTGTTCGGTCACATTGTCATCTGCAGCATCCGCAGCATCTTTTTTTCGCCCTCCAAACTCTCCGCCTTTGATTAGCTCGGGCATTTTTGACAGCTCTTCCCCTCGATCGTTCGAGGTCTCGTCGTCCAGATCAGCAAGAGTGCCACCTTTAACTGGTTGGAGATCTGTTGCCAGCTGTTTGGCAGGGAGCTTTGGAAGCGGAACTTCCGTTAGAGTGTTTTCTGAGGGTGGATCATCAAAATCTCTGCTAAGGTCGTCTTCTGGAGGCTCAATTTTGGAACCTTTAGAGTTATTTGCCCCTGCTGAAGATTTGTTTGGTGTTGAGGATCCAGATGCTCCTTTTTTGCTTCGTTTGCTATTCTTTGGAGGTGGAGATGGAGATCGCTTTCGCTTGTCCCTTGCTCCTCCCTTTTTATATTTATTGTTACTAGATTTTTCCGAGTCTGCATCTTCAACCTCTTCCATGTCCTCATATGTCATTTTGAGTCTGTGGATCTTTCTCTTGCCCCCTTCGTCCACTTCATAGTCCTCCTCGTTCATCCACTCGTTGTTATCTTCCATGTCTATGAGCCAGTTTGAGGCAACTAGCCACTTGTGTTCTGGGGGAAGCAACTGATGAGGGAGTTGGTCTGGGGGAACTTTGTCAATTATGGACAAATCACACTTTTCCCAAGTATCTCTATTGTCCGCCATGTAGTAAAAATGAAACATGACGAACTTGTCCTTTTTGAATACTGGTCGCGCATACTCTTCTTCAGGGTCAATGTTGGGGTAGATGATATGAGTTGCAGAGTCTTCATCTTCCACCACCGTCGCTTTGTGCTTTCGAGCAATTTCCTTGAGGTTGCTAATTGCGCTCTTTTCTTTTTCTACAATTTGGGGGGAAAAGTATATTTTGGGTAAGGACCAAACTTTAGAGCCAATTAGCGCAGTTTCAATCTGGAGAAACATTTCAACATGTCGATCAACTTTCCCAGGCGCTTGGATGTCGAATCGTCGCCATGCTTGTTCGGTTTTGAATTTGTAGGCCGTGCCCAGGATTTGACAGAGACCACCCCCAGGCTTAAAGTCTAGGAAAAATTTGGTGGGGATTCTCGTCATGGGACGCCGAGCCTGATTCTGACCAAAATGGTCATCTTGGAACTGCCACAGAGAGATCGTGAGAACGGATAAGCCTTTGTTTGTTGGGGGATCCGCTTGCACATACTGTTTATTTTAAATTTAATTGATTAACAATCGGATTGAAGAACAACTGATAACGTTGTCGTTTAAAAAAGCTTACCTTTTTGAAATTTTTGTTAAGCCAAGTCCTTACTCCGTCAAATTGTGCGACAATGTCGGGGGATTCGAGGAATTTGGTGTTGGGACCCCCCGTCCCCTTCATCTCGAACGGCATTTTAAAAACAAGTCAAATTCTATAAAATTAAAAATCCCCAAAAAAACCTGCAATCACAAAAAATGATAATTAAGGAGAGTTGTTATCAACTGCCGTGCTCCTTACCTTCCAATCTTCCCTCACGCCGAAGGGAGCAAGAGGCCCTTGAACAATTTAAAGCAATTTCTCCAATTTGGTTTGACAAGAATTTTGTGTAAGAGATCAACGCCAATATAATGGAGCCGGCAACAGCGACAGCGACACTCAGCGACTGCAGCCAAAAGATGGGACTTTGGGAGGAAAGTGAGAAAATCTCAAGCTGCCTCTTTAAAATAAAATAACTTCCCTTTTATCATACTCAATATAATAATTATAACTTAATTATGATTCAATTAAAGGGTGTTGCTGTCAAACAGCTTCTTCCGGTGCTATGAATATTCAATTTGATGGATGAATTGTTGGGGCGAGGTCGGGAGTTGCGTAAAGCGTTATGCAATTTAGCTCGTGAAGAAGATTCGCATGTTATTAAATGTTTCCTAATTTATGTATTTGTTGGAAAGTTTTTTGAAAATGAAAGTGGTCAAGTGTAAACAGGTTTGAGAGTATTTAACCTCAAAAGCAACTCAAAGTTAAAGTTCTCGCGACATTCGCTCTCTCCACTCTCAGTCAACGTCAAGTCAAGGACAAAGAATGAGACAAAGTTACAAAGTTCTAGCCCTGGCGTTGGCCTTGGCGTTGGTCGTCGTCGCAGACGCCAAGAAGAAGGAGGAACATCATCACGGACCCAAAATATCCACAAAACATCACGAAGCGTCCGCAAAGTTGAGTGAAGCTTATGTCAAGTTCCATAAACTCGGAGACTCCAAAAGCCAACAAAACCAACGAGGAGGAAATAGAGTATGAATACATAATAGTTTTATTACAATTCATAATTAATGTTTGAAAACTAGTAATTAAATTTTTTTTTATATACAACAGCCCTGCATTTTGGGTCAATTGTTTGGCGGATGTGGCGACCAGCAGCAACAAGACCAACAACAACAACAAAGTCAAAGTCAAATGACGAGTTCTGACGGATGGGCAGCCCCCCAAATGCTCATCCCTGTGCAAATGATGATGGGAGGTGGGGGCGGAGGATGGGGGCAGAGTGAGATGATGTCCTCTCAATCTCAAAAATCCTCTTCCTCCTCTTCATCATCTTCCTCAGGGGGCTGGGGACAGCAAATGATGTCTGGAGGTGGGATGATGGGTGGAGGTTGGGGTCAGCAGCAGATGATGAGTGGGGGTGGCAGTGGGTGGGGTGGACAAATGATGGGACAACAGCAGCAAGTGATGATGGTGGCACGTCCCACGGGCTGGGCCAGTTCTTCTGGGGGCATGCAAATGATGGCGGTCCAGCAGCAACCAGCCTCTGGATGGGCTTCCGGAAGCTTCTCCAGATTTCGACCGGCGTCAGGGGGCAACAACAATAAGGGGGGACTTTTGGGGGGACACTTTGAGCTGCCCCATGGGAAACCCGCTTTCATCCAAAAGCTCAAACCAATAATCGACCTAAAGAGGGGCTGGGGCTGGGGATCTTAAATTTCAAATGAAACAAAAAGAGTTATTTATTGCATTGTTACCTTTGTTGAATAAAATAAAAGTTGAGACTAAATTATTGAGACAACGTTTTTGTCAAGCGATTGTTGTGCCATCTAACGGGAAGATGTAAATACGCTCCACAATTCAAATGTCGGCACGTTTGGCCATCGTTCATTGAAACTTGTTCTTCGTGGTCTGCACACTTGCAATCATCTCTTGTTTAATTTCAATTTGACCTGTGACCTGAGCTCACAAATATGGACGGAGGGGGATCTGGACTCACGCTGCAACTTCGGGGGACCCTTCGGGGTCACAATGGATGGGTCACCCAAATCGCCACCAACCCAAAGGATGAAAATATCCTCATCTCCGCTTCCAGGGGTAAAAAGTCCTTTAAACTTAATTATTGCTTTTAATATCTAATAAAATAATTAATTATAGATCGTACCCTGATTGTGTGGAAGTTGACCCGCAACGAGAGTAATTTTGGGGTGCCAATCAAGCGGCTGTACGGCCACTCCCACTTTGTCTCCGACGTCGTCCTTTCTTCCGATGGCAACTTTGCTCTTTCCGGCTCCTGGGACAAGACTCTGCGCCTTTGGGATTTGGCTGCTGGGAAATCGACTCGTCGTTTCGAAGACCACACCAAGGTCAGTGGGGCCAACCCCCAGCCCACACTCCTGGCCTGCTGAGCAAGATTTTTTGTATATTTTTTTGTATTTTCTTGTCTGAGGTGAGACAGAATAAAATGTGTCCACTCCTCAGGTAGGTCAGGTAATCCAGGGTTCCAAACAAAGCTGGGCCTGGTCAAATTTATTTACTTACTATTTTTTGCGATTTTTTCCATGCTAATTGTTTGTTGTTATTGTTATTTGAATAGGACGTGTTGAGCGTGGCGTTTTCTGCGGACAATCGGCAGATTGTGAGTGGCTCTCGGGACCACACAATTAAGCTGTGGAACACTTTGGCCCAATGCAAGTTCACCATTCAGGAGGAAGGTCACTCTGACTGGGTCTCCTGTGTCAGGTTTTCGCCAAACATTGCCCAGCCCATTATCGTCTCTGCTGGATGGGACAAGTCCGTCAAGGTACTAATCATAAAACTATCATTTAATCCATCCAAATAGCAAGCACAACATTAGACCTTGAAGTGCTTTTTAGTAACACTTTGAGGGTCGGCTTGATGCGATATAAAATCAGATTATTTCAAAAAAGCCATTTCTTTTGGTCTAACTAGCCAACAAGTTTTGGTATTGAAAGAGTTTGGACAATTTTAATTATAGGAATTTGAAATTAATAGTTTGCTTGTTTGCTAATAATAAGTCATTTTTTGCTATAGGTCTGGAACTTGGCTAACTGCAAGCTGAAGGCAAGTCACGACAAACACGCCGGGTACTTGAACACTGTGACCGTGTCTCCTGATGGCTCGCTCTGCGCTTCTGGTGGCAAAGACTCCAAGGCCATGTTGTGGGATCTTCATGATGAAAAACATTTGTACACCTTGGACCACAACGACATCATCAACGCCCTGTGCTTCTCACCAAATCGTTACTGGCTCTGCGCTGCCACCGGACCTTCCATCAAGATCTGGGTACGTACTTTTGATTCTTTCAAGAAACCTCAATTCCCATATTACTTTTTCTTGTAATTGTAAACGTATTTAAATGATGGATAACCTTTGATTGAAAATTTTATGATATTACCCTTTCTTTGCGGATATGGGACTGATTACATTTCAATTTATTATTTAAAAAAAATAACCGAATTATTTTCCTAACTAATAATAATTTGTTGAATTGCAAATTGCAGGATTTGGAGACAAAGAACATGGTGGATGAGTTGAAGCCTGAGGTCGTCTCCCAGACTGCGACAAAGAACGTTCAACCTGACTGTCTTTCCTTGGCCTGGTCAAATGACGGACAGACGCTGTATGCTGGTTATTCCGACAACACCATTCGGGCGTGGCAAGTCTCGCAAACCATCAGTCGAAGTGTTAGCTAAGCTAAGATATAATTCAAGTGGAATTAATAAATAAAAATAAACATTTTCCACCTGTTATTTTTTCAAAGAAAGTTTACATTTTATTTCCAATCAAATTGACACAAACAAAAGTCTGAGAAAAGGAATTAATAATTGTGGCTAATTAGTTTTCATCATCCTCAATCTTGGGCGCAAGGTAGTAGCGAATGTATCCAATATCACCGACCTTGAACTCTACGACGAGAGGGACATCAGGTGACATACTGAGTTGGACCTTTTCGCTCAGCCCTGAAGCCTTTGCGAAAGAGTTTAGGTAGCGAGATGCAAAGGTCAGTGTCACTGGCTCTTGAAGATCAATGTTGGTAGAATCCTTGGAATCCACAGACGATGACTGAGCGACCTTGACGTTGCCAGTTCCAATGTCCCCAGTAGACGAGAACTTGACCCCAGCCTTGGAGCAGCTGACCGTGATAGATTCTCCAAATTGAGACAGGTCCCGAACAATCCGAGCAAATTCCCCGGAAGGCATCTTCACCACACAAGCATAATCAGTCTCCTAAAAAGTTAAATTAATTAATTAGATGCTAATAAATCCAGAGCAATTTGAGATTGTCGTATAATAATAAGTTACAGGAATTCCCAAATGTTCCTGATCCAAATTCATGAGCTTCATATCAAAGTCCGAGACGCGTTCTTGATTCTTGGCCTCAAAGACAAAGGTAACGACATCCGTCCCTTGTCCTGAATCTTGGGCCTTCATTGTCACAATATCGTCATTGTTGCAGCACTTGAGGATTTTTGCGAGTGAGCCCAAATTCATCCCCATTGACAAATTCCGATCGCAGCGATAGCTCTCAAAGCCTTCAGCCCTTAGATTAAGGGACACGAGGGACACGTGAGAGTTGTCCATGGCTTGTAACTGGATCCCAGATTCCGTGCCTGCGACATAACAATGTTAAGAATTATTAGAAACCATTGTCGACTTCAATTAAAATGTGTGGTTGTTACAATCAAAAGTTGCCTCATTGAGGAGGTCCTTGATGGCGTCCAGAATTCGCCGCAGAATTCCAGCCTCTTCCAACTTGGCCTCAAACATTTTGGAGGAGTAATTAATTAATTGAGGAAGAGCAAAGTTGCCAACTGAGTGAAGATCCGAGCGACGCAAAATATAATGCACAAAGTGACAAAGGAAACGAGCCAAAAAACGACAAAGACTGACAGCGCCAATCCAATTCCCGCCACTCCTCTCAACAAAGACCAAATGTTGTTTACATTTACATGCAAAAAATCTCACTCTTCCCACTTTCTTATGATTTTATGAATAGATGAAATAAATGATTGTTTTGTAGTCAGTTAATTTTGATTTTGCAATGCAGAAGTTACTATTTATTTACTAGCAAACAACAACACGACTTATCTCTATAAAACTTGACATACTTTGTCAAATTGCTCTAAACAATAATAATTTTAATTTTATAGCACCATAATTTCATATCAACAATTTTACTCGGTAATAATAATTATTCAGCCCAACATTTCAACATTCATGCTGGAATTTAATGATTGAACTGTCTTTGAGTTGAACATTTTAATTTGTCTTGTGTTTTGGTGGTTTATTTAGTTGATGGGCAGTTTGTAACTCAAGGAAAGTTTTGATAATGATAATTAACTGTTTAAATGTATTAATAATAAATTGTTAGATTTTTTCCCTGGCGCAGGTACAAGTTCATCACCTTTCTTACAAAATAAATCTTTTCGTCCCTTCGGATTGATATCAAACTTTCTCCAAACTTTCCCCTCCCAGGAGTCCTCTTTTTTTTCGGTTTTTTCAAATACAAAAGTAAACAACAATAAGAACGGCTCTCGAAATGTTATTAACGGACACGATTAATGACGAGACGATGGGACAGGAGGGCAGTTAATTAATTTAAATAGCTATAATTAATATGATTGTACTATCTGATTTTTTATAGAGTAAGTAAATGTAACAATGAATGCAAAACGTTATTAGATCTAAAAATACCAAAAATGTCCTTATTTGTTTTTTTACTATTTTAATAATTACTGACTGCCAATTTTGGTTTTACTAGATGAGCAGCAAGTAAATAATTTTAATGACTGCACGGACTCAAATTAATTGTAGACAAAGTACAAATTAGTGGTTTAATTAAATTATTAAATGCGTAAGAAAGAGTGAGGTTCTTAAATGCTGTGTCTTATTAACTTAATTCTAGACAATTTTGAATATAAAATGTATCATCAATTGACGGTGTTGTACAATAATAATTATTAATTAATGATATCAAGCTACAAATGCTACAAATGCTTAAAAAACTACAAAAATTATAGGGAATCTGTCTTAATCTAAATAATAACTCTCTTCTCTTAATTAAATCTCTTCCCGATCTTTCCCTTTTCCCTTAATTTACATTCATTAGACATATTTCTTTGTATTTCCAAAATAAAAATTTACTTATCTAATTAAATCTTCAGTTCTCTTCTAAACAAAGCTTGAAACGTTTACAAGCAAATGCCTTTTAAATATATAATGATTAATTACTAGAGTTATTACAGAGCGTTACTTTTTTCTTGCACCAGTTGAAATCAATTTTTAGCACCTTTTAATTAAAGACTCAAATCCATATTGATAAAAATATTTGCAACGTGCACGCAAATTTAATCGCGGATGTAATAGAAAAATTTCTTTCTTTCGAACGTCGATCCACTTAAACTTTCACCTCCTTTACGTAATTCCTTCGTTTTTTGGCTTCTTGGTAGAAAACTAATGAAACTTTGGACTCTAATTAATAATAATTTAATCAAGTCAGTGTTTCTGGTCTCTCTAATAAGTTAATTAGGCAGGTAGTTTGGTTGTTTTAATTTAAACGAGATATAGATAGAAATTTAAAAAATCTGTATATAGTTGCATAGAACAGAGCGGACTAGATTTTAGATTTCCGGAAAATCCTCATCACGATTTGTTTATAGAACATTATTTGCGAACTGAGAACTCGCAGTCTTACTAAATAATTAAGATAAGTTTAATAGTTTTAGAGCTAGCGATAGAGGTTAAGTATTTAAGGTACACAGTTATTTTTTAAGCTAAAATCGAGAACTTTAGCGATTCTTTTCCGTTGAAGATCAGTGGAACATAAACATATAAAAACGCTCTTTTTTTACTACAAGATCCTAGTTGCTTCTCTTTTTATTATTCCTCCTCCCTTTCTGCCTAATTGGCGACCAGAAGGTGTTGATACTGTCCTCGATAAGGGACGGCGTTGAGCCCCAGACTGAGTCCCTCCAACAATTGTCTGTTGGTGTCAAAGGGCCCAGAGCTGTTGACCCCGCCCCCCGTGACCCCCGCAGGAGGACTCATCTCCAAAGTTGGGCTTGGGCTGCTCCAAATCGCAGTTTCGAATGGATTATATTTCTCTGCCGGGGGGGAGAATCCATTGGAGTCTCCGAAGGATCCGAATTCCTGAGGGGAAAGGGACCGAGGGCGAGAGGTCATTCCATTAGAAGCCCCGAAAACGCCACCCACTTGGGCCTGCGCAGCTTTCTGCTGTTGTTGTTGAAGTGCACGCTGCTTGATGTAGTTTGAGAATTCAGTTGGCGACTAAAATCAAGATCAATAAGATATTAGAAAAGTTTTATTTAAAATTGAGCAAGTAATAATTACCATTCGATGGGTTCGTTTTGAACTCGTTTTGAGTTTAGTGGATCCAAATTTCGTCTGGGCAAATGCAGCAGTTGTCATAAGTTGTGGATGACTTGGCCCTGGGTGCGGGTTCCACGCCGCGGCCTGCGCTGGCGGAGCGGGCATCAGAGTGGGTGGGGCCAGAGCCACTGCGACCGCTGCAGGGATGATCGGCATCCCTTGACCCTTGATGGGCATCATGCCCCCGAAAGGAGATCCATCCGGACTCGCAGATGCAAGTCCATTTCGAGAAGCAAAAGGAGAGACGCTTTTCCTCGCCGCTTCAATTGGTTGGAAGATTTGGGCGTCGGGGTTAAACGTTTTCGTCACCTCTCGATCCGCCACAAGGTCGTCCATTGTGTTATTCATCTCTGACCACAGAACTTTCATTTGTCCCTTTTCTCCAATGCGATAGGAGACCTTTGGAGAGGAAAACTCGAGTTGCAGAGCAAACAAAAACGGCATTTTTTGCTCAATTTATAAAGTTTTATATAAATGTACCTCTCCAGGGTCAATCCAGACGGACATGTCGATGGGAAGGTTTTCTAGAATGTCATTGATGGACACGTTGGCCTCTGTGGCCGCCCTTTGGAGGATGGGGTCCGTGGGGTTTCCCGTCTTGAGGCATCGGTAGGCAGATCCCTTCATGGGCTTATCTGGATACCAGTGGTTTGCAAACTTGGCCTTAAGGGCCCTCTCCAACTCTTCTCCAAAGAGATTGACCCTCCGCCGCGGGAGTTTGTTGTAGAGGTGACTGATGAAAAAGTTTAGCGCGACCTGAACTTCCAAATGCATCTTGGAATTAACTCTGAAAGGCAAAGGAAAACAAATGGTTAAACTTTGCTGTAATTTTGAGCCCAAGAGCTCCCACAACTAATTTATTTGTACATTAAAATATAGTTTATGGCAATCTAAGTGTTTCCTTCTCCTCATTTCCATCGCCAAATTACAATTATAGCTGCAGCATTTCCTTATTTTATTTATTGTGTATAAATAAGCGGAGGGAGGGAGCAAAGCAATCGATTTAGATTTAGACCACTGCCAATATTTCTCCATCGTTATCTCCTCTAATGCCATATCCCCTAATTAAATCCGGAATAATAATAAAACTTCCAAATAAATCCAGATGTAATTAATTCAGGGCATGGTTTGGCTTGCTTA
Source organism: Proisotoma minuta (assembly GCA_034698145.1). Classification (NCBI taxonomy): domain Eukaryota; kingdom Metazoa; phylum Arthropoda; class Collembola; order Entomobryomorpha; family Isotomidae; genus Proisotoma; species Proisotoma minuta. Next base: position 7,312 of record JAQIXN010001238.1, on the reverse strand, counting down.
CTACCACAAAAGCTTTTTAGCGAATTGTCTCTAATCAATTATTAAGCGGTATATATAGCGTGTAATTTGCTGATACACTACATACATTATAATTTATGTTTGCATGCAAAAGTTTTGCTCCAATTCTCAGCACATTCAATTTCTTCATGTAGAAATCAATACTATTAATCTTCGCTTTGAAGCAGGCTACAAATGTCTGTTTGACATTTCAAAGATCAAACACAAAAGTCAATCTTGATTTCAAATGCAAATATTGACTTCCAAAGGAAACATTTTTTGCTCAAGTTCCGAGAAGTATCGATTTCATCATCAGAACACAAAAGTCGTCAATTTCAATTTTCATCAAATTCTGATCAGATTTTTTAAAAGGAGAAGAAGAAAACCTGTTTCCATTATCTTTTGTTTTAAAGTCTCGAATCTTTTTCATGTGCAAAATCTTCATCTTCAAAGAAAATACCAGTTTTTTAGCGAACGACTAGCAAGTCATGTGAACATGTAAAATGAGAATGCGAAGGAGACCACGTTTCATATTAAAAATTGATAACATTCAGTTCCAGTCAAGTAAATAACTTTGAGCTTATATAAATAGGTGCAAAAATTGCAAAATATTTAAGGGCATAACTGGCAAATGTATGGAAAGTTTTATAAATGTTCGGAAGCTTTTTAAAAGCTTTTTCTTTCTTTTCAATTCTTGAAGCCATTTTGTGAATATTTATGCAGATTTTTAGCCATAGGATTTAGAGATGAATTTATGAATATAAATGGCTGACCTGGCCATGACTGATTGTGAGCTGGAGCCAGTGCTAGTTAACTTACTAAATGGCATTTAATTTGGCTCGTACGATATTTGTGCATGTTGTTGAAAGATGAATAGTTTGGAGAGAAACTGACATTGAAATAGTTATATCTTTAAGACACTTTTATCTTTAGCGGACGATGATGTAATTCGTCAATTTAAAGAAAGTATGACGTTGGGCTAAATACCTATTGACACATTTCTTCCGAAAATTGCACAAACTCTGCAAGATTTTTCAACATCTGCAAAATGTTTCAGGGTTAAGAAAACTTGGCTAAAAGGAAAAGTTAAAAGAATTGCAGCAATTTCATAAAATATTAATTTAAGAACGGGGATAAAAAATTTAATACAGAGATTTATCCTTGAGTGATATTATTGCGTAAAAGTTGGCACATGCTAAAATTTAATTATTGTATCCTCCAGCAATTTAATTTGCGAATATTCCCAAATAGCTTTAGGAAACAAAGTTGAGCTCTTAAAATAGAATATAAATCTTTCATCTTTTTCTCCCTCTTGTTTGTTGTTTTAGTGTTCTGACGTTTTAGGGCCGTTTTATGTAATAACCCTTCCGTTTGAGCCAATATAATTTGCTTGCATACAAAATTTGTATTACAAATTGAGTGTGTAAACTGCATGGAGCTGTTTTCTCAAGGTCCAGCTCATAACCATAAAGCTAAGCAATTAGCATCTTTTTAATTTGTGCTCCATCATCCAAGTCCAAGGATATTAAATGTCATTTAATATTATATCAAAGTAAAGTAGAAAAGTGAAATAATTTCCAGTTCCTTTTAAATTAGCTTTAATTTCCGCTCAACTTTCTCCCTTCTACTTGTAATTGTTTACTTTCTTTATGTAAGAGGAAACGGAGCTTTCAATTTGATTACTCTTCCGTTGTCAACTTCATTCAAAAGTATTTGGGACTACAATTCAAACAAATTGAGTTCAGAATTACAAATGCCAAGGTCGATTCTCATCTGAATCAAAAGGTGGAAAAACTTTCTGGGACTATACATGAAATACATTTTGGAAATTAGGCCACACACTCTGTAATTTCATGTTTGGTTTGCCCTCAAGCCTTTATTTTTGGTTGTGGGATTTCTCTCGCAACAAAAGAGTGGATAAATAAAAGTTTGTGAAAGTAAACAAGGGAATTTGTATTTGAGGCTGGCCTTGTCTTTGACGTCAATCGATATGAAAAAAAGAAGAAGTGATCGTCACTTGGGAAGAATGGGGAATGTGGGCATTTGGGTTGAGGAAAATCAATAAGAGTGTGGACAGTTGTGTCCCATTCAAAGGATTCCCAAAGAAAGAAAGTAAAGTAGGTCATTTCGGGAATCCTTTCAACTTTCCCCAACATTTGTGGAACAATTTCATCCCAAAGAAAGTTTCACTTTGAAAAGAATCTCATTTATCTAAGTGCTCCTTTTCAAGATTTTATTTTACACAACTTTTGGTGACATGTAAAATGTAAATGTTTACAAGAGTTATTCTTAGCAAAAGATTTAGATCTGAGCTGCAATTTCCTATTGCAACAGCCCATTTAAATGTATTTCGTAAGAATCCCCAGCAGGCTCTATAATATCCGCGCTCGTGGGTGGAAAATGGCCCAAATCTAATTTCCGTATTTCAGATAATAAATTTTGTTCTGGGATGTTTTGGGAAACAAATGCCCCCGAGTAAAGGAAGCCTTTGAAGAAACCATTTTCCAAAGTGTGTTTTGCATTTGAAACTGTGCCATGTCAGTTCACGTCAAGAAATATGTCAATGACAAATCTTCTCTCAAACCTTCAACTCATCTCCATTCTCAAAAGTTTGTGTAAAATCCAGCTATATGCAAATTTTGGGATATCAAAAAATTCTTCTAATATCCACATGTATTTGTACTGCTTTGTAGTAAAAAGTATTTAAAGTTGGCATAAATAGTAAAACAAACGCCTGCGAGCTCAAAGCTAATTTGTATTTGTCAACTAACAAAGTTATTTATAATCGGGCTGCGACTGCCAACTCCCAAACACTTCCGAGCAGCCCAAAATGATCGTTCTGCTCTGATTTCCCTACTTTAAAAGGTTGCCAACTATTTGCAATCATTAGTGACGACAGCCAACTTGAGATTCAAACAAAATCTCAAACTAATTAAGTGCAAACAAGGAAATTGTTTGCTTTGCAAAACCAAAACCGCAGATTCAAAGCTTTCGGGGAAATGTTGTTAGTAAATTCATTAATTAATAAACTTGACCCACCAGGAAACTTTTCGTTGGTAAATCCAACGTTGGTTAAAAATTCATCACCTGACTCACTTAATTGTTTATTGGTTGCAGTGTTGATAAGGATGAATTTTTACTACAAACACTAATTGTAAGATAAGCTATCTCCAGTTAGTCACAAACAGTTCATTTGAGATATTTTGAGGCTTGATATGAATAAAATTGATCAAACTGCGGGAGCATGATGAAAAAATCAATTTGATGAGTGGATCAATTACGTTAGTGTAATAAATTGATAAAGCTCTTGAAAGCTTTGCAATTATGCGTATTTATCACAAACTGTGTTCGTGCAACATTAAGAAGTCTCTACAAACGTCAATACTTAATTATTATCTTGTTGATCAAAACTTGTTTTCTCATTCAGCCATATAAATGATAGAAATAAAGCTAAAGATTTGTTTTGCTGGAGCTTCTTATTTGAGTTGACATTTCTATTTCTAGGAAGAAGTAACAAGACAATTCTAATTAGCCAAATCATTGACAACTTTTTGCCAATAACAATCCCTCTGGATAGTTAGTGGGTTCAGAAAGTGGGCTTATATAACATTGTCATCGGATGAGAGAAAGTTGGGATTAGTTCAGACCTTTTTCCTCTTCTTTTTCTGGGGAAAAAATCCGTGAGTCTCAATCTCCACTCAAATCTAATTATATATTATATAGGAGAAAGTGAAAGTGGGAAGAGTCAGCACAAAACAGGACAAAGTAAAACACTTTCCTTCGAAAGGAAAAAGGGAATGTAAATTTGAGATTTTGCTGAGTGAAAGCTCTTGACTTTTGAGTCTTAAATTGAGCCAAAGACTTTCACTCTATTTACTTTGGCTGTGAAGAAAGGAGTAAAATAATTGAACCATTTTTCTTTGAACTCTTTCTAAATAACTAGGCCAATTAATTGGGGAAAGGAGTGAAAGGATTTGGCTGCATTTCTGGGAAGGGAAAGTGGGCGGACGCTTTTGGAGCTTGTTTTCAACTCTATAAATAAATATAGCCCCTATCAAATTATCCATGTCTCGTTAGTCCCTATAAACAACTCCATATACGATTTAATATGTAATACTCGAGCGTGAATTTATCCAACTCAATTTTTCAGCCTAAAATGTAAATTTTTCGCAGTCGCAAATCAAATTTTTATTTTGGTAGATATGAGAGAGATGATAAAATGTGGCATTGAGGCAATTTTTGGCTTGTTGCAGTTGTGAATTGTATACTTACTTATAGAGAGGGAGGACTATAAACTCTTATCAATTGAGTGCTGCATTAAAGTACGGAGTATTAACCAATAGCTGGATGCAAAATGTGGATTAAATTATCTATTTGACATTGACAAAGATCAGTCTTTTTAAAATGCAGGCATGAAATAAAATTGAGGAGAGCAATTAGAGATTTTAATTATATTTGTAGCACTGGCTGTAAAATATTGGAAATGGATGGAAAACTTCATTAGCCAAGCAAATAAAACGGTCAAAAATAGCATCTCATTAAAGCTCGTTCCAGCCCTAATTGAAAGGGGACAAACCGGTATTGACCAACTAATTACACTGCAGAAGATGGGAGAAGAAAAGCAGAGTCCCAAGACAATGAGGGCCAATTAGAGTAATTAGTAGCTAAAGCATAACTTGAGACAACTTTGTATTCTTGCCACAAATTTGCGTGGGCTGAAGTATTATTGAAAAATTCAAGAGCGAGACCTTTCTTTTATTACCCCAGGAGAAGTAAGTATCTACTTAGCATTGCATAACAATTTATTTATGGCTGTTGTGTTGTGTTGTGATTTTTTCCACTGCTGGAGGTGTCAACTTCACACCTCAATCCCATTTCCCTACAATTGAATTTCCAAATCAAATTATGAAAATGGAATTGGGATGAGTTTGCTGTGAATTTGAGTTCCACGCTTCCACCCAAAATTGAATTGCTTTTGTAGCTGGGAAGTATGAAGTAGCTTTATGCACAAATGGGCTTTAATTTGGTTGTGTTACTTGTGTTGGTTTGGCTGTGTGGCGTATTCTCCAGCTCTGACCTTGGCCATTCGTCAAGGGCTTTAATACTAGCCATGTAATAATTGTATTGCATAAATGTTTTGGAAATCCATAATCAAATTTTCCATCTACTGCTGGAGAAGAAGAGTCCATTTTTTACAGAATGACACCGCAACGAGTTAATAATAACTTAAATGTTTGCTTAGGACTTTGGCTATGCGGGGATTAGATTTTCTTGGAAGAGCTAACCAACTTTTATTTACCCTTTAAAAGTCCGACCTACTACAACTGACAAGTGGATGGAAAAAACTGGAAATTGTTTACAGCCCAATGAAATGAAGATGAAACTCGTTGGACTACTTTGCTCCTACCTCAATCCCATCTCCTTCTTCTCAAATAATAATTGTATTATTTACTATGACATGGGCACAATATTTTGCAACACTCCTTACGTAAGCTAATTACTGGAATGGCATTATATTATATGATGGGGAGAAATAATATGAAACTTTCTCTATCATTTCATCTCCACGCGAAACTTTCCCAAAATAATTCAGGACACGAAGGAAGAGAAAGCAATGGGTAAATTACGACATGGAGCCAAATCCCGGCATGTGAAGGGCGAAACACTTTTTGGCTTCATTTCTTGTGACAAAAATACTTGTGCTTGCAAAAGGTTAAGCTTTTAAGCCAAAAGTTGTACTCCATCGATTTAGTTGGCTGTACAAATGTTTGGATTTGTGGAGAAGAAAACAATGTATGTAAATAACACATGATTGCTTTCTCTTGAAATATTGAGGCAGGTGGATGGGAAATGTCAATATGCCATGAAACTTTCTCCTCCAAAATACAGCAGACATTTGATCTGGAAAGTGATCCATGCAGAGCATGAAATAACGCCCATAATACAGCATCAAACAAAACAGTCGTCGATTGTTTTACACTACTAATAATAGCCGGTGGATTAAACTGCATACATGAGACATGTTATGGGGCTGGATGCCAGCGTGTAGGCAAATGGCAGATGGATGAGGGACCCAAACTTATGCAACTTTCCCCCAAAAATGTTTGTAAACTTGTGTTACCTTTAAAAGTTGACTGGCTTGGCTCAGATGATGTTCTCCGCGGTGTCCTAAACGTTGCAAGGTGTTGATGTTTTGTTTGGAGAAAGTGAGCACATGGATGGATGTTGTTGAAGCCTCACCCTCCGTTCGAATGAGAACTGGCAGCCAGCTACACAAAGTCAAAACTAAACCCACTGCCCAAAAGTGCCGTACACTCCGACGGCCAAAAAGTACCCAACTGCTTATATTTGGGGAAGTGGAAGCAAGGCCAAGGATCGATATTCAGCCTACTTTCCGAGATCCCTTGGAAGAGGACTCAAGGGCTGGGGTTAATTGGAGGGAAGCAGAAGTCTACGCCACTTTGGACGAGCTCCAGTTTACAATGAGAGCTTTGCTTACAATACTAAAACACTAACCCACTGGCAGTTTGGCTACTAAAGTTGTGTGCTGCATCGTATCACGGGACACCACACTTTTTTAAGCCAAGATTATTATTGTGATCCTCACAATTATATAAGAGATGTCAATATGGACATGCAAAAACATAATATTTGGCATCTTTTTTATGGGACCAAATTGAGTTGGGTTTGGTCAATATGAAAGTGAGAATGGTTTAAATATCTGTAACATTATTATGGAACAACAGATTAGCCATAAAATTTGCTTTGTCTCCAGTCTGAAATTTCATACATAAATAAAAATTAATGTCCATTGTGAAAAACAGTCCAAACCACAAACAGCAATTCCATTTAATTTAATTACACTCACTCATCGCCCACAACTATTTCCATTAAGTTTGGCCTTTCAAAATATTTTTTCAGCTCTGGAATGATTCTATTAAATAAATGCAATGCAATGTGGTTATGCGTCAAACGAAACGTAAAAGCCGATCGAGTCTTGGCTAAATTGGCATCCTTTGGATAAATTGTTGGATAATCATTACACAAAATAATTTCACCTCTACTTACTTATATTCTATATATTTCTCCTCATTATTTCCTTTCCCAATTTGAGGTAAATATGCCCCAAAGAGCAATTAGATACGAGCCCCCACGATCCATTACAATGTAAGTGGAGTGGGAGGAGTCTGCTTCTAATTTCCTGTCATCTTCAGCCAAATCTCTGTCTCTGACATCAAAAGTGACGGGATCAATAAAAACGAACTCAACGCAATGTCAAGATGAAAGAAAGGGATATCACATCTTTATAGGAATA
>JAQIXN010001237.1:0-20778 GCA_034698145.1 Proisotoma minuta | reverse complement strand
TTTAATCGTGTGTTGAGATGTGAAAGATTTGAAAGCCGAATATTGTAAATGAATTAACAATAATGAGAATGAATAAAGAATATGATTTTTTCTTCTTCTGAAATATCTAAATACAAAAATTGATCAATATTTTTTAAATATGTGTTAATTAAAGTTTACCTTATATTCCTGACCATTTAGACGATTGGCTTTAACTTCTTCGCGAATATTACAGCTTTTCGCAAATCTTGCAAAACATTCGAGATAAATCCAAATAAATCGCATCTCCCTTTAAATATAAAACAAATTGCTCAATTTGGCATCTTAAATCTTGAAAGTCGATGTTTTTAAGTTGTTTTAAAAATTCCACGTACATATTTAGTATTTTCTTCCATTTTCCATCCTCAAAGGAAAAAGAGCCACTGATCTGCCTTTGCCTATACTTTTGTGCTTCTCCGTCGTCGTCGTCACGGTCGTCGTCGTTTTCCAGAAAAATGTCTGGTTGGCTTATCTTCTTTCTGCGAGCTTCTTAACTTTTTGTTGTTCGAATGTCCGATAAATCCCATGCCATCAAGTCAGTTGAATTAGAAAAATGCGGACGACACGATTTAGTCTGAGTTTGTTAATTTTTGGATTAGTTTCATCCAAAAGCATTCCTCCATTTTAGCTGAACTGAAAAATAAATTAATAGTTAAATATTAAAAATGCATTGTTAAATATTGTTTTGATTTTGATATTTATGTAATGGACTCTTTTAGTACCTTAAATTAGGAAAATCTAGCTTAAGGAATCACTTCCTTTAGGAACAAATTCAGATAAGATTTAGAACTTTCACAAAGCTCATATTTTCAGATGAAACTCTGATCTAGAAAATGTCCGAAATTTGAATAATCACGTCTAGAATACAAAAGTCTTGCAAAATTCAGAGGAGGGATGTAGACATTCCCACGAGGCTAGAAAAAAAAAACAAATTAGTTCCTTAAGCATTCAATAATTACATAGATGACAAATAAGATTTTTACAACAAAGAGATAAGCACCTGATAACAGGAAAAGTTGAAAAATCCAACAATATCCCACACCCTGGATAATATCCCATATTTGTCCAGGGAAGTTTACATGGAACCAAGATATGACAGCCTGCAGCTCGCCGCAAGGACCAAAAACTGATTTCAACTCAATCCATTTTGAGTTTGACGGTTTATCCGAACTTGAAATTGTGGGCGATTGTTTCTGACTTAATTTTCATTGATTGTGATTGTTAAAAGGGAGAGGATGAGTAGAAATCGTAATTTTTGGGATCCATGACTTTTAAAAATGATAGGAGTGGGTAGATCCTTCGGGATTTTCGGTGAGTGAAGGTCAAAGCTTCTTCCAACCAGTTCAAAGTCAAGATATTGCTGTAGTCGAGGGCGTACTAAAATTTACAATTAACTAGGCCGAAATTTATAAAATAAAAAATATCCGTAATAGTAAATACCATTTTAGCAACCTTATTTTTAGTCTGATTCTGAGCATTTGCGTCGTTTTTCTCTCTGGAAGTGCCAATCTTTCAGCAGATCCTTCAAATTTAGCAAATATCTCACTTTGAGATTTTACATTAAATTTTAATTTTTTTATCATAAAAATTGATTGAAGAACAAAATTAAACTACCGGTGTAGAAACTACACATTTTCGGGTTTGAAGAAACTGATTTCGCAGAGCAAATTATATCAATTCTCCATTACTCTTGCTTCCAACTGGCAACCTAAAATATTAATTAGTTTAAAAACATTAATTATATAAATAGAATATATTGTAAAATGCTGCCTTAAAGTTCTTGCCTTAATAACGTTGTAAATGTCGATTATCCATTTTAGGCAATATAATAAACACTTGCTTTTAGAAAAGCGACCAGCCTCCTTTTTGAAATCTTTGTGCAATTCAATTTGCTCATTGTTTTGTGTCTACGAATAAAAATAATTAATTAAAGAAACAATTATAGTGATCAATATTTTATCTTACTGCAGCTACCAAATGGAATTCCAATGTCCTGAATCAGTCCCAAATAAAATCTGACCCCGTTTTCAATCAGGAAATGAAATAGGGGCTTATCAATTCGACCAAGTCGTGGCTCTTTAGTTTTAAAACAATCATTCCACACCCAAATCTTTAACTGGCGAGTTAAAGCTTCGTCCAAATTGGCAATGTCAAGTTTTTTGCAATTGTTGCAACTGGGCACTGATGGCCAACAAGGTGGAGGTTTTAAAATCTCAATGGGATAAGGGCTTATCCACTTTTATCCCTGCCTGTTGAAAAATAATAGAATTTAAAATTATTATTGTTCAATTGGTATAAACTTACGCTGATTACCAAAATGGAGTGTAAATTACAGCGGGGGAATTATTGAAGAGGGGGGAAGGGAGCTTAGGCTTTAATTGTTGGTTGTGATTGTATTTTTATAGTTAAAAATTTCCTGCTTTTCTCTCTGCTGTTTTGTGAGTTAACCAGGCAACAAAAAAGTGAGATTTTTTACTAGCGCCATGCATCTCCTTTAAACTGACAGCCACCAATTTGTCTTTAAATAAATCCTAAATTAAATTAGGTAAACTAAAATTTCATTGAGAAGCTAAAGGTAAGATACACATTTGTGACAATTATATTCTCCATTATCCAAAATTAAAATTTGTTAGAGTATTGGAGCTCATTTAATTTAACAGAATATAATTCCACTAAATGCTTGTTTTTAATATTATTAATTTGAAAATCTACAATTTAGACCTGCAAATTACAAATTAGGTTATCATAATTACCCAAATTTCCACCACGTTGTAGTTTTGGGATTGATATATTTACATGCAGGATGATTACAAAATTTGAAACCTTTATTTTTTTTATTGTTAAAGTTTTTGTTTCCAATCTACAAAAATTCACCACTAAAATATTCTAATTGTTTCTTTAGATTGCGGTCATTGCCCTCGGGATCAAAGTCCAGGATGAAGGGCCCCTGCTTTTTGTGCTTATCAACATTTTCTAGGGGAGGAAAGGAACGAGAGCTTTGCACCCTTTTGAGTCTTATTCAATGCCAAAATTCCTCGAATTTGGAAAATTCACATGACCTCATTAGTCAAGTTAAATCCAAATTTGTTTCCTGCTCCAAATGCGAGTCATTTATCAGCTCCGCCTTCAAAATTGATGCTCAAATCGGCCAATTAAATGCCAGCCTCAAAAAGGAAATTGAAAACATTCGAAAAACAATTCTGGACAGCGGAAAAACTGAGGGGAAAATTGATGGATTCAAAAGTAAAGATTTGCTAAATATTCGGTCAACTTTTGTTGAACTCATTGGTAAAATATTTATTAAATACCCACTTTCCCAAAATATTTGATCATTTCTTTTTGCTTACAATGCTTTAAAACAGAACAAAAGCGGAGAATATTTAAAAATTGCCCAGTTCTATGTAAAATATTGGGCAAAATCTAATAATTATTTACGTTTAAACAAAGATCAAAACGGTTTAGGAAGTATCATGGATCAAAAATTTTCCAATTTTCCAAAAATTCCCCTCTAAAATCTTACAATTTGCAGCAAAATTAATAAATCTGCCCTAAATTACAGGTCAAAAAGGAAGCGCTGATCCCAAGGACAACCTCGAACCCAATTTTGACCAGCTCCAAGTGAAAATCGAGTTTCAGGAAGATTCAAACTCAAACCCTGAATTTGATGAAGGACCTTCATCCCCATCCGCATTTATGCTCCATCCAGAAGAAACCCAAAATCAAGAAGAGGAGATGGAATTTGAATTTGAGGATGCGGAACCATTTAAACAAGAATTTGCGGAAGAGTCAACATCGAACCTAAATCAAAAATCAGATGGCAAAACCAAAATAAAAAAGAAGAAACCGACAAAAGAGGCAACCAAAACAGCAAAAATTAAGCAAATCAAAGGCAAAATGGTTCCTAAAGCTAACTCACGGTAAAGTGAAAAATTGTCCAACAGTTTTTCTTAAACTTTGATAAATTGTTAAAAAAAATTGATCATTTTTTTCAGACTCCGCAAACGAAAAGAAGAAAGTCTAGATGTTAATTGCCCTAAATCCCAAGAATATAAAGATGAGGAAGTTGACTCCCCAAAAGTAGAAAATGTTCGTAAGAAATCTTTGAAAAGACAGAGAAATAGCAAGACGCCAAAAATAGGAAAATCTGGACTGCCCTTCACTTGTCCAATATGTAAGGGCTTTAAAGCTAATTATGCCCACTGTTTTTTTTAAATTTTTATAGTCCCCATAGAAATTTTATACCCTAGATTTCAAAACTAATAATTTACTAGGGACTTATGCAATAAGTCTTCAACATTATTATGAAATTCAGCCATTTATGCCAAAAAATCTCATATTTTAGACTCCAGAGGAAATTTCAGTGGGTATTTTGTCTTTATACTCATTCAGAATTTTTACCATTACTATATTTTTATGCTAAGAAAATTCTGCATCCATTTATAAATTTGAAAATCAAAATTTTAAATTGTTTCATTTACTTTAAAAGTCTTTTTAATTGCAGGTCCTGTTCGAGCCTTTCATGCAAATTGGAAATTAATCAATCATTTATTTGCAAAACACGAGACGGAGGATAAGCCCTTATCATGCGAAAAGTGCGGCAAGAAATTCAGCCAACAAGTCAATCTACAGCGTCATTTGGACCTTCATCAGTTTGAAAGTGATCAGCCATTTGTAAGAAGCTTCAAACTCTATTAAGGATTGCTTATTAATTCCCTACCTTGTCTGTCCGTCTGTTGACACAAGATTTCAGTCCAAATTTGAATAATTACTTGGACCCATAACGATTTAAAAGAGCACGAAAACATGGATTCTTTATTAAAATTATGTCCCCATCTTAAGTAGACAACCCCCTCGTATCTTAAAAAGAGTAATTTGGCACATTTTGCTCAAAAAACTTCATCTACACTTTTTTTCGTAGAAACCAAGCTTTCAAGTTTGTTCAAAAATATCTTTTTGGTTTCAGATCTGTGATTTCTGCGACACGCGGTTTATCTCCGAGTCCAAATTAGAGCGGCATAAAACATCCCACGAGAAGAAGATTGGGGAATTTCCATGCCAACATTGTGATCGAATTCTCAAATCCTCCGAACATTTGACTTATCACTTGAGAACTCATACTGGAGAAAAAGTAAGTTTACTTTACATATTTCATATTATCTATAAAAAAGATTTTATATGCAATTTATGAAATCCACTTTGTTTCCTAAAATTTTTAAAAAATATCCAAAAAATTTAAATATTTTTTTACCTGTATGGCAATGAGTGACATTTTCCAAAAATTTCAAATTTTAAACGTAAAAACTCTTTGGTATACAAAAAAGCAAATTATTAATTAAATCCAATTTAGGTCGCACCAAACCCTCAAAAACTATTTAAGTCCATATCAATATTTATATCCTAATTTTCCTATTTTCAGCCATACAAATGCGACCACTGTCCCCAATCCTTTATCAATTTCTCCAGAAGGAAAGCCCACGTTGAAAAAGTGCACAACAGCCACACAAAGTTCCCCTGCAACATCTGCGAAACGGTGCTCAGCACGAGCGCCAATCTTCAAATCCATTTGAATCGTCACGCAGGAAAAGGCTGTTTTAGTCTAAAATGCCCAGAAGAAGGATGCGACGCAGTTTTTAAACAACAAGAAACGTTGCGAAGCCATCAAATCCTTGTTCACGGAAAAGATGGATTTGTTTGTGATGAATGGTGAGTTAACACAATCAATTTGTGCCATAAAACATAACAAATCTTAATTAAATCAAACGTTTACTTTTAATTAATTCAAATAATTATTTTAATTTGCAGTGGGACGACGCTGAGCAGTGTCAAAGGCCTTCGAGACCACAAAAAATCACACACAGGGATTAAACAGTACAAATGCAATGTAAATTTTGATTTGCAAATTATTTTTAATTAATCATTATCATCAGTTTTTTTAAAAGAGATTTCAAAAGTAATTAAATATCCACATATTTTCTTATAAAAATCTTGATTTTTATCCTCTTTATCTTAATATATAGAAAATTTGGAATTTTGAGACAATTTAAGGATTATGTAGAGTTCAAAATATCTAAGCGTCATGATTTAAAATCAATTTTCTTGCAAATTTTAACACATTTAAATAACATTTCGTTTCAGATTTGTTCAGCTGAAATGAAGACACAGACGGGACTAAAAATTCATCTGGCTACGCATTCAAATGAACGGTAAGTTGATACTTTAAATAAGTAAAAGCGATTAGAAAATTAAACTTTTTTTTTATAAAAGGCAAAACTTAGAGATTTGAACTTATTTATTTTGTAAATATTACCACATTTTTAACACATTTATATTTTTAATATCAGACCATTTTTATGCAGTTTTTGTGGCCGAGGTAAGTACACAATTTATTTATTTATTAAAAAAAACACTCACAAATTATTAAACTCCAATTCATTTTGTTGCTAGGTTACAAGACAAAAGCGCAGATGCGTGGTCACGAAAAGATGACCCATTCAACTGACCCTGCCCGCCTCAAAGTCCCGTGTCCCCATTGTAATAAACGGTTCGAGTACAAAAGCATCTTGGAAAAACATTTACGAATGTCCCACACCGGTAATCAAATACTAATTGAAATTTATCACAATAACCTTTTAAAATTGTGAATACAATCATACTATTAAAATCAAGAGGGAAAACTTTTTCTTTTTCTCTAGCAGTCCCACTGCTTCCACTGCTACCCGTTTCACTCATTTCTCTCTCTCTCTTTGTTTACAGTCCATGCAAACATGTTATTTGCATGCATTTTTTGACACGGGTAAATTACGAAATATTTAAACGAGAATTTACCAATATTTGCGGGCTTCGGCCCGCAGGTTCTTCTAGTTATTGATAAATTAAACAGAAATTAGATCTGTTACATCATTATTCTGCCGTGAAATGAATGAAACTTCGAATGCACATCAATTAGTTTAAATATTTAGAAGATTGTTTTTGAATATGGACTTTGAAATAAGTAGTTTGATGATCAAAAATATAATTTTTCAAATCTCGGCTCACTCGAAATGTAAATTCAAAGTCGTGTTTAGAATTTCACCTCAAAAATAATAAGCCATCATAAAAAGCTAATTTGTCACGGCCCGTTTCATAAATTCGGCTTTAAGCCTGCAATTATTAATTAATAAGCGTCGCTTTGATATATCCAAATTTTACCAAAAAATTCATTTTTATCAAATCTAATTACAAATACAAGCTCAACCCAATTTTTGTTTTCACCTCTGAAAAAGCTACATTCTCCAATTGTCAAAAAAATCATATTTATATATCACAATTAATTTCTCTGCTAATTTAATAAACCTGTTTACTGTATCCATTTTGTTTTAGGAGAACGTCCATATTCCTGTGACCTTTGCAAAGGGGCCTTTGCCCTCAAATCCCAACTAACCATTCATCAAAGGAATCGCCATGGGAACAGTTCACCAAGAGGAAAAAGAAGTAATGACCAATACGAAAGCTCAAACGATAATAATTTTGATAACAATCAAGATCTAAGCAACGAAGCTTCTTTAAATGACAGAGCTCAAATTACAAATTCGTCGCTTTATTTGGGAGCTGCCGCTACTCAAAACTCTTCCAATTTTTTGACTGCTTTTTCAAATAGTTTATATCAAAATTTTATCTAACTGAATTGTAATCCTAGTAATAAATCCTGTAATTTCATATGTCGGTACCCGATCCAAAGGCCCCAATTCAAATTACTAACTCTATTTTCATAATTTTGAATTTTATATGAAATTTTGGTTTACTTAACCGTTCCTTAAGAAAAGATCAAGGGGACAGATTTTGAAGTCGTCATCGTTTCCTACGCCAAAAATCCGCAAGGATTGGCACCTCACTTAATAATTTGGTTCCATGACCGTTTTTTTCCTCAAAATGGAAACGGGGGACAAGTTTTTCATCCTTCAATGATCAATCTTCAATCTTGGGATTTCAGGTTCATAGCAAGTGATTTAATTTTCCACAACAATTGATGTGCACTTTCGCCTTTTTGAATTCTATTCCAGTATTAAATTTAATAATTCAACAATGGGATTAAATCCAAGCATTAAAATTAAAAGTAATATAATATAATTTTTAAATTTCTTAATTTTCAATTTTCAAATTGCACTTCGTTTTCAATTATAAGGTCAGATAAGGTTTTTCTCAAATTAATTATTTAGTCTAAAAAGCTAGCCGACCCTTTAAGCATTTTCTTGATTTCTTTTTCGTCAATTGATTTGGTAAGACCAGCCATCCATTCCTCTTCTTTATACCCATAAATTTCCAACCCATCTTGCGTGTTCTGATTTAACAGGGGTTTCACAACATCAACCAAAAGTTTAAAATCCGCCGCAGCTAAAAAATAAATACCTGCATTCAATATCTTAAAACTTGTTAAACCAACTTACAATTAATGATGTAAAATTTCTTTAACCATCCGGGATATTTAAAATCCATATTAATCCCGATTTCCGATACAAGTGCAAGACCTTCCAAAAAAAGTTACATTTTTTTAACCTTAAATATACATATATTTAACTCACATTCAATACAAGCCCCTTGTTCGGAAGTCCATCCGACGTAGTCCAGCAGAAGGACGTATTGACAAGTCTCTCCCCCCGCTTCGTACAGCTCCAAAGCTTGCACAACACTATCTTCCAGGAATCGATGACATGTTCTCCGATATTCTAGCTTTTGTCCTTTATCAATCGCGTCTTTCAACGGCCATTTCCCAGCTTTTAGATAGTTCTTAAATAATATTCTGTTTAAAACTTATCAAAGTTTTTTAGTGTTAGTTATAAACTTACAATCGGACTGCCTTCTTTATCTACACCGTTTAGATGCTGGTCAAATGATTTTAAACCATGGGACAAGTCTTCTTTTCTAATTTCATCCATTTTTTCTTCTTCTCTCCATTTCAAAGCCTACATTTTTTCGAGAATAAGTATAAAGGGATAATGAATAGTCCGGAGAATAAATTAACATATTATTTACCATTTCCAGCGAAACCACGGCACGTTCCTTGCTATAATCGTTCACTAAAATTTTTAAAAAAAAAAAAAATAACAATTTGCTTTCATAACAATAACAACAGTGGCAAACAATCACTGACTTCGGAGAAATTTGACCAAGTAAATATCTTTTTTCATATCAGCATTCTTAATTTTTGGCAACATTTCCGCTTTGAAC
Organism: Proisotoma minuta; assembly: GCA_034698145.1. Classification (NCBI taxonomy): domain Eukaryota; kingdom Metazoa; phylum Arthropoda; class Collembola; order Entomobryomorpha; family Isotomidae; genus Proisotoma; species Proisotoma minuta. The sequence continues at coordinate 11,556 of JAQIXN010001237.1, read as the reverse complement.
TGTATCAAAAACAAAATTAAAATGGTTTTTAAATCCAAACTAACGTTGAAATTTCACAGGTTTTTATACCTGTTCAAACGACTGCTTCTGTTCATCCGTCATTTTCAATTCATCTTTAGCTTTCAGTGCAAAAGATCCCGAGATTAACACAAAGATGATGACGACTTTCATAATGTTATTAAGTAATCCCACTATTTCAGGGAAATTGTGGTCCAAACGTTGAAAATTTTAAGTTTGATTTAAATACTAGCTCTGACGCAAGAAGTGAATAATATTTAAAAGGATAAGAATGCTACATTAAATATTTCATTATGTGCTCAATGTCGACTTTCATAACTCCAGTATCAAATAATAAACAAAGTTATGGAAAGTTTTCGTATATCAAGTTCACATGGTGTTGTTTCAAAACTTGAACAAAACACAATGTAATACAATTTGCATTGTAATCTAAATATAGGGTTTAAAGACGCATTTTAAAGTTTAGGCAACTGCAATCTAATAATTTATTTAGGCAATGCATATATTTGAATTAAATATTAAGCTAAATATTTGACCATAACTTCTGTTGTAAAGGAATTCTAAAATATTACCAATAATATCTGAAGCTATGAACAAATTAGACATATATATTTTTTACATTATGGAGAAAATGTTAGGCAGTATAAGTCCGCAGTTTGCCTAAATTGTGAATAAATGTAGTGTAAATTTTACCCAAAAACAAACCTTTTACATGTTAGTGCGTTTTAACATTCGTTAGAGTAACTTTAAAACTATGCGGGATATTTTTAAACATTTACATGATTATGTGCTATTTTTTGAGCATAAAATATCTCCTTTTCAACTGGGATTTATTATAGCTTTTCTATTAGCATGGTACTATCTCTATTGGAAAACATATGACATTTATGTGGTGAGTTTAATAAACAAATTAACAAACTAATGATTTTTTAATTTGACAAAGGTTTTCATATTTTCCAAGCTGAAATATAAACAAAAACGATGTTTTTTAGGATGTTACAGATCTGGGATACAGTGAAGCTGAACGTAAGTGCCCAGGTAACAACATGGCAAAACGAAACATTATCAACGAACTTAAAAAAGCAAAGAAAAAAGGGAATTTGCCCCCAGTTTACCCAAATGGGTGGTTTGTGGTTTTGGAATCTAGAGATTTAAAGTCAGCGCAAGTTCAAGAAATTTCATGCCTTGGTAAGCAGCCTTTTTGGACATTATCATTGTCCGGGCTTACAGTGACACAGAAATTTTTTAAATAATATTTGAAATCATTTTACAGGGATGCCATTAGTAGCTTGGAGGGGGAAAACGGGGAAATCTTATGTTGTAGGCCTTTTTTATGAAATATATTTAAGAAATATAAACACTTTTTTCGTTTTAGGCCGATGCGTACTGTCCCCATCTTGGGGCACATTTAGGCATTAATGGTAAAGTATCTGGGGACTGTTTATCATGTCCATTCCATGGTTGGACTTTTGAAGGGGAAACTGGAGATTGCGTTTACATACCATATGATAATTCCAGTTGCGTAACCCACATCTTTGAATTTAAAAAAATTTACTGTTTCCAACAGAATATTTTGGACACGTTTTGCATTACTTTTGTCCCTTCTTGTTTAGTTTAGATTTATTGTGGCTATTTATCACATTTTTTAGTTCCAAGAAACAGCAAAATCAAAATTCACACAACCGTAGAGCAGAACGGATTTATTTATCTTTGGCATCACGCTGAAAAGATCGAAGTAAAAACGTTTATGCATTTCATATTTATTACGTTATTAATAATATTCTTTTTCTCAGCCTACATGGTATCCAAAAAAATTCAAAGAAGTGACATCAGGACGCTGGTGCTACAATGGAAGATCCGAGTTTCATACATCATGCGTCTCGCAAGTATGCAAGTATTTTGGTAGATTGGTTTGTTTAGAAATTGCAATATTTTTAACAAGGAAATAATGGAAAACCTTTCCGATGTTCACCACTTCTCAATGGTACATGGCCCAGATCTTATCTGGGGGGCAGAATTTTACAATAGGAAATTTAATTTGACGCAAAACGAACTTCTTGGAAAATGGCGAACTGATCCAAAAGACAAAGAGCATTATCATGAAGCAAATTTGGATGTTACTTCAAAAATCTTTCTTCTTGGACTTAAAATTTTTGACACCAAATTTACTATGAATCAGGTATCATTATGCGATTTGTAAAAGCGAATATTTATACAGAAATATAAAAATCTTTCCATATATATCAATATATAAAAATCTTTCCAGGAGGGGCCAGGAATTATAAATGTCCCACTAAACGTTTATGGTGTCCATGGGATATTTTTTATTGTAATTACTCCAATATCACCTCGTGAATGTCGAATTTTACATCAATTTTATACTGGCTCCAAACTTTTTCGACCAATTGGAACTTTATTTTTGTTTGCAGAAGCTATACAAGTAATGAATTAGCCTTGTGAAAAAAAAGGATTGAAATTTTATTTGTTGTGTATTTAAGGTTAGCCGAGATATAGCTATATTCAACAGGAAAACATATCTCCAAAAACCGCTTTTATCAAAAGAAGATAAATATATCAAAGAATTCCGTCGTTGGTACAATCAATTTTACAGTCCATCTAGTCCAAATTTTTCACGTGATGCTCGGGTTGAAAGTAATTTTAATATTTGAACTGATTTTATAAATATTTAAGTAGTTGCAAATAAAACTACTATAAAATTATTTAAATCTTATGCATTTTTGCTTAGGTGAAGAAAAAACAACAAAGTCACCTAAGGATTGTCAACTAAAAGCATAAAACTTACGATTATGTGAGCGATTAGTGCAACCAAAAATTTAAAACAAAAGTTAACTGATTTTGACTCACAAAGCTTTTTAAATTCCAAAAATATTGAAAAAATGAAAAAGTTTTTTGAATATATTTATATTTTTTTCAACTTTGAGATTATACAATTTGTTTAATATACAGATCTGTATTGGTTTTGATATGAAGTCAATTAATTTTTAGAGAAGGTTCTCTATTATTATAAGATTGATTTGATAAGATTTACTGAAATACAAATAGCCGAATCCATAAGCATGAATTATTTTATCATTTACGACGGTTTACAATCAAAGAAAATGGCTGAGGGGATATTGCAAAGGCAGGTAAGGGTTCAAGCGTTGGATCCGGTTCTGCAGGATTTTTGGAAAATTCAAAATTTCTCAAAAGGTTTGCAAAGAACAGAAATACGATTGAGGTTGCCAGGGTTTCGCCAACACATACTCGCTTTCCTGTTTAGAATAATTTTTTATATTTTGTTTTTAAACGAAATAAGCTTATTCAAATACCATATCCAAATGCAGAAAATTTATCTTGGTTGCAAACGTTTACTCCTTCACTCAAAAACCTTTCTGGGTGAAATTCATGAGGTTTTTCCCACACTAATGGGTCCTTGGAGGCCGAATAAAAATTAATTGTAAAAATTGTTCCCTAAAATTGTGAAAAATAAACTATTATTTTTTTAATTCTTATAACTTCATGATTTTTGTACCTCTTTAAATGTATACCCTTTATATGAAAAGTCTTTCGTTATTTTACGAGGGATTAAAACCGCAGGTCCAGTAAAACGGTAAATTTCCAATATTGTGGCTTGAGTGTACACCATTCTTCTCAAAAAAACAAAAAATTCAATTTAAATTGGGAACATAAACATTTATGTATTATATGTTCCAACCTGGCCCTATGTTCCAAATAAACTTCGCTCGTTCCTACTACTTCAGAAATTTCGGATTGTATTCGCTTCTGCACTTGTGGATATAACGCCATTAACATTAAGGCATAACTTAAAGTCCCGTTAACAGTTTCATTGCCGGCTTGGAATAAATCCAAAATACATAGTGTCATGTTCTCATCTAAAGATTAAATTAAAATAACAATCTATTGAATTAAAGATGCTAAAATTAGGCGCTGTACTAAATAATTACCAGTAAAAACCTCAGATTTTTCATTCTTCAGTTTAGCCTCGTCTATTTTTCCGAGGAAAACGTCAATAAGACATTCAGGATTTTCTCCGTAATCCGGCCGATTTTTATACTCACAAATAACACCCTGAATTTAAAAAAACTCTAAATTTCCCCAATATTTAATTTTTAAAAGCACCTTAATCCAATTGTGAATTCCGTTCATACTCCGTACAAACGCAGTCCCACCTGTAAGTCCTGGAAAAAGTTTACGGAAAATAGGAAACGCAATTGATAAATCTGCCCCGAAACTCCCGCTTTTTAAAAGCTCTTCATTCAACTCTACTAAATTACGTAAACGGGAATCATTTAACTCAAAACGTTTGCCCCCAATCATGGCCCAAATTACATTCATTGCGCTGGGGCTGAAGAAACTTTTGATTTTTACGACTCCATTAGAATCATTTGCCTTTGTTTGAATGTCTTCTATTAGACTGTTGATTTCCATGGAAATAACGGAATGCGAACTTTCTTTTCCAAATCCAAATTCTCGAAGGGTTCGAAGAACGAACCTTCTTCCCACATTCCAAAGTTCCCCATTACAGAAAAATATTCCTAGTAACAAAACACATAAAGTTTGAATTTATAAGAAGCAATTTGCATCACAAGCATTTTGCAGTATTACCCAAATTCTTTTTCCATGCTCTGTCCTCAAAGATTTCAAACAAAGGCCGATCATTACAGGAATCATATTTAGTCAAAATATTCTGTAAATCTTCGTGAGTTGACACAACAACTGTAAAAACAAAAATCAGATTTTTATCTTCTCCTAAATTTTACCTCTGCTCTGTCCACTACCTGTTTCTTTTGTCCCCAATTTTATGCTCATTATAGAACCATATATCTTTTGCAGTTTGTCAAATGCTATATGGGAGTGTTTGGCTCGAGTATAAGCAATTTGGTGCAAATTTCCAATCAGTGGTAATCGAAAAGGACCTTTAAATGTAAATAGTTATATTTTCCAAATTTGCAAATTATCATTTTTACCAGGTGGACGTTTTTTATTTCCGAAATTATCCTTGCAGAAAATTAAAACCAGTAAAATAAACAAAAATATAGCTGTTTCCACAAACATCTTGTTTGTGATTAGGCAGTTATTTGGAAAAATTTAAAAAATGAACATAACAATTATAAAATGAATTGCACAATGGAAGTTACAAAAAAAGTGAGACATTTAAATTTTATCATTGAAAAGTTTATTACTTTATGTATTGTATTACAACAATAAAATAACCTTAATAATTTATCATGAGGGTTAAGGAAAAGTTCATATTACATGATATACACCACTCGGCACTCTCAAAAACTTTTTAGCCAGAGTCAGGGCTTAATATGAAACTAATAAAATACTGCAAGTATCGTCCCTAACAAATTTTTTGAATTTTGTGATCGCCTAGAACCCATGTGGTCAAAAAATGGCAATAAGATCACTCTAATAAAGTTTTAAAATAACAATCCAAGTTTAGATTCAAGCAAAACACTAATTATCGGACCAAAACTAAAAACAAAATAAATGTAAATTAGCCTATCTTTGGTGACCGTTTTCTAGGTCTCACGACCTTTGATCAAAATGAGAAAATGAGAAAATCTCGGTCTCACGAAAAAATGAGAAAGTAAAACATCAGGGAGGATCCATTGATCAAGAAACTGAATGTTCGTTAAATTTGGTTGGAAATTGTAGAAATAACAGTTATACCATTTAGAGCACTTTCCCAAATTCATTAAATCCGCACCACGCCCACCAGCTCACACAAAATCAAAAATTGAATAAGGTCTATGATTATAACAACCTCATGAATACCAATGCAATAAAACTAATTAGACTTCAAATCGTAATTTTAGGTGACGAGTTTGTGGCTTTTTTATAAATACTTACTCTTAAATATATTCAAATTGCGAGCTAGTTCCAACGTTTATAACGTTTTATTAGGTTTAACAAGGACCTTATTGTTTTATTGAAAAAAAAACAAAATTATTGATTGTAAGATATTTATTAAATAAGAATATCTTCATTTATGTATAATGATATTTGTTATCAAGAAAAACCGTAATAATATTAAATAAAGGTCATATAGACCGATTTACAATACCCAATTATTATTTTTCGAAAATTCTATTATGAAATACGACACTTCCATTTGCAACAAAGTTACAAAAAAATAAACTCTCAGTTTGGTTTAAATAATCAATATAAAAATTAAAAAGATATCTTAAATGTACAAGTATAAAATTACAGAGAACAAATTGGAGGGGAATGTTGCCTTTTGTTAATTAAATGCAAATCACCAATCTTTGACTTTAAGTTACAAATACTGTTCCTAAAATTGTTGCATCCATCAGACGAGCTGTTTGATCTCTGATGCTTCTCGCTCCTTAGTATTGAATTGTCCGTAAACTTGGCTGGCCTGTTTGTGCAAGACAAGCTCGTCGTCACATCCGTATCCACAATTGACGCTGGTGTATTTGCAACTAGCAAATTTGAAGGGTTTGACCTTCCAAGTCTCAAATTTCCAATCAACTTGGAAACGGAAAACTTGCGTTTCGTCTGCTGGCTGCTTCCCATCAAGATTTTGATGATGGTTTGGAAAGATTGATAAACTTCTGGGGAATTTTCAGCGACAGAGAGTTCATAAAATGCAGCCCCATATTTAAGGGAGGCAACGAGTCCTTCCGTTTTATCCACAGAACGTAAATGCTCCAAATCAGCTTTATTTCCAATTAATGCCACTGGAAATGGGGAAGAATTTTCGGAATTGTTATAGCATGCAGAAATATCTGAGAGGGCTTCAAGGGCAAAGTTGAATGAACTTTTGTCCGTAATGGAATAGACAATGATAAAGCCATCCGATCTATGGATTTCTTCAACAGGGAATGACTTCGAACTCTGAAAAACTCAAGTATAAACATGTAAGCATGTCATTGTAAATGGTTGGAGGTATTTAAACTCACTTCAGGTGTGGAAATATCAAGGATCTCAATGTCCAAGGATTTCCCATGATTATCGTTCAGCGTTTGACGGTACAGCATATCTGCAAAAAATTGTTTTATCAGTGATTTGGTTTTGGTAGTGGTAATGAGCAAATTTATTCACTAATGAAACAAGTAAGCAAACTTGTCAATTTTGAGATGTATTTTTTTGCCCAAAAAGTGCTTATTAGCTTGTCATTAGGGCAGTTGTTATTTTCAACCTGTCCCTAATTGCAAACTCTTGCAATCAACTTAACAATTATTTTCTAGCAAATGTCAATTTGTTGAACAACTGAGAACAATTTGAGATTCCGTTTCGATTTGCTCATATGATGAATTATTGACAACATGGTATTATGAAAATCCAATATAAAACATGGAATACTTTTCTAGTAAAAAAATCCTGTACAGAAATTGTGTGAGATAAACTCTTATAAATCCTATAAATATCTTATTCTGAAGTGTGAAGCATAAAACTCTCGCGACGGCTCGGCGCCGAGCTGCTCCCTAAAATTTACCATTGCATTATTTTTTAGTTTTAGATAATGCTACTTGCTTTTAGAAAAAAGTTTGACATCTTTAATTTATATCATAATTTGACAATTCCGTATAAACTATTGGCGAAAAGCTCTGTGCATAATTCTTGCATTAATTCTACACCAAATGCCTAAAATTAATGGATCAAAAAATTCGTGGCCCATCATATGTGATTTTCTTTTCAAATCACGTCCGAACTTTGGACACATTTCAGATTGAAAGTAAAAGGAGAAGCTCAAGGTTTCCTTATTTTTAGAAATTTGTTGTTACCTGTGTTGGATTTGTATTCTCCGATAAATCTTCGGGTGAGATAGCGAACCGTCAGAGCTAGAAAAAAGAGTTTATTAATCAATTGTCATTCCATTGATTATTATCATGAGAAGGACACTCGTAAATACCAAATTGAGTATTTGAAACTCTCCAGACTTTTATAAGCTTCAAACTGGTTTGGTTTAGATTATCTTTTTATAAAAACCGACAAACTTTCCAAAACTGAATTTTCTTGTGGCATCCGACAAACAGTTGGAAAATATTTTGAGGTTAGCATGGCATTAATACTTATTTTGGAGCATTTTTAAAGCTGGATTTTGTATATATTTTAGGTCAGAAAAAATTGCTACAATAACAATTGCTGAAGGACAATCCTCGTGTTTCTTTTCCTAAACAAAAGTTCAGGGTGAAAGAAATGAGTGTGGGCAACTTTCCTTTGTCATGGTTATGACCATGATCGTGTCCTCAAGGACGTGGAATAACTGTTAATATTTTAGAGGAAAGGTGAAATAAAAAATAGATCAATTATCTTAAGATAATTATTCCAGAAGGAAATTATGTGGGATATAAATAAATTTAAAAAATTTTTGCAGTAGGATTTTGAAGATTTGGTTTGCAAATCCAAGAAAAGATTTCCCTTAGGCTATGACTCACTCAAGGTTATTATCAAGGAATTAGATCAGGAATCCATCGCCCCCGTAAATAATGCCAGTGTCAACTCACTTATATTAATTAGAAATAAAAGGCAAGTCTATAGCGACTGCATATTGAAATTTTTCCATTGATAAAACTTTAAAAATTATGTTTCCATTCAAATTTGGCTGCTATCCAAAGTTGTTTTTATTATCACAAACTATCATTGCATCTTATTTGCCAAAAAAGAACAATGGATTGGGAATTTTGCACGTTTTTGGCATAAGTTGTTAATTAACTTTTAAACAATTTAAAAAAATCAAAGGTTCAAAGGTCAAAATTCAAAATAAAAAAGTATAAGCTGCAATTTGGCAATCTTAAATAGTTTAGGACAAATAATATTTTTTTGATTGAGTGAAACCCATGACAAAGTAAACGTGTTTTTAGAAAAGGTAAGAAAGTAATGTTTTGTTTTAAAAGGTTTGAATGAGTACATAATAAATGAATGTTCTATTATTCATTATATTATTCTTTATTGCCAAATTCTCTAGATGTTGTGATTTTAAAACTGTTTTCTTTTTTTATGCGTAGGATTTGGAGTGACGACCTTTACCATTATAAACGGATTAATTTAATTAAAAATTGTTTTGTAATTTGGAATTTGATACCAAATAAATTAAAAGATTGAAATGATTGTTACTAAATTTTCAATCTTCCCAAAATAAGCCACTGCCATTCAAATAAATGCGTCACATGTCAATTAATTTACCTGATTTTCCAACATCATGTTGCCCAAAAACAGCGATTCTGATTTTGTTTTTGGTTGTAGGGAAATTGCTGCCAAGTGCTCCTTTTTCTTCACTAGTGTTCATTGCTATTTTCATTCGTCGATGAGACGACGTCACTTTGTATTCACTTTCGGAGGCAAATTGATACAACTTGGAACTTTTCGGGTAATTCGGGTAATCTCCTTCTCCTCTTACTTTCTGAAGCAAACTGAACTCAACTTCCCGAGTTTTGGGTCTTAAGTTGTGATTCGGTGGATGAGAAAATGTTTTGCCATTAATTTTCGGTCAATGCAAACTGTGAAATTATTGTTAAATAATAATAATTTTCAAATTCCTTTACCATGGAATTTTGTTGTTGTTTAAAACAGAGAGAAAGCTACATAAATGTTTAACATTAGCTCCTAATATTTAAACGAAAAATACAAAATGGGTCACACTTTTAAATGTACCAAGTGGATAATTGAAAATATAGTCACCTAGCATATTTTGCATGAGAATTGCAAACGTACTTTAACTTCCACGATTTTGTGGTTGCTCAAATTAGGGACAAAGGGTAAAATTATAAACATGGGCAACGTGTTGTTTTGATGCGAAAATGGAAAATATTTTTGTGGTTAATCTAATTCACGGTTATTTTGGCCAATATGAAATGTGTCTAGATTTTTCTGGTTTTAAAAATTCCATAATAAACGATTTTCCAAATGAGTTCAATCAGCCCCATTTCCATGTAATAACCAAACTATCTTTGATCTTGTTCAGATTAAAATCTGAAACTTAAGCTAAATTAAACCACTCCTTAATTCTGCAATAAATAACTAAAATTACAAAATAAATGTGGATGATCATTTTGGGGATATTTTGTAATTGATCCATTCATCCACATTTGTAGTTTGGTGATGCAATGTTTTGAAAGTAGACGACTGACCTATTTCCTCCGATATTTGCTTTGGAGATTATTATTATTAATATTTAGTGTGGATCTCAGTAAATAGTAAATTGAGCCAATATTTATATTCCTGTATTATTATAATTCCTTGCATTTGGTGAAACTAAATGATTCCATTTTTTTTAAATATTGAATTATCCTGACTAAGTCTGGGACAATAATTTCGCACAAATCACATGACATTGAATTCTATGAAACAAAGATTTTGAGATTCGCTTAACACGAATTCATTTTAGCGTTTAATCAAATATATTTATGATCCACTGATTCATATTCACAAGTTTATATCTCACGCGGAGCAATAATCATGTTGCAAATTTGTTTATTTTTAATTTGCTCGTTAATATAAATAATATAATTATTGCTCGAAAAACACGATCTTCCATTGAAAATTAATAATTTAAGCAATGTTTGCTGTTTATTTGACGTAGCATTTGACATGTGATAAATATCCTTGATAAGATGTGTAAATAGGTCTTTGTTTACAAATTGCGACGCAGAATTTCTCAGCAAATGACACGTGTAGCAAAATGAGCTGAAAGAAAGTGACCATGATCCTTTCCAAGAATATGAAAGAATGAGATTTGCAGGTGTTTTGAAACAATTTATTAAAACTTGGTATAAAATATAAATCTTGATAAAGTATAAGAGCAGCCAAACAAGTGGAATAATTGTTTTTTGCGTCTTTCCATAATAATGAGCGAAGTAAATAACCACCATCTGGTTTTGTTTGATGGCGTGGAACAAATTGTTTGTTTTTGGATTAATAATTTGTAGGAAAACATTTTGATTGGAAAGTACACCAAAGAAAGTGTTGAAGGGATTGAACTCTTTCTTCTTCCACAAAATACTTGACTTTGGACAAAAACTGTAATTTTGAGACTTGTTTATATTTTAACAAGTGGCATTGCTTGTAACCTGCAATTACGAAATTAGATGTTAAAATCTTGCTCAGCAGCCAATTTTTCTGCAGAGCTTATTCATGCTATCATTTGTAAGAAACAAAAATTGGTAATATGAAAATAAACATGGTATGCTTTACTAATTTAGTACAAAAGGAAATCAGACGGTCAAGGATTATTAACATTTATAAACACACCTTGTGTATAATATTTAGTATTTTTATTTCCTTATTTTTAAATCGATCTTATGCGACGTCTAATTCGTCATATACCAGTTGCGTGTGCTACTCAAATAATTAATTAGCACTTGCGATTAGATTTAATGAAAACTATTCTCTTATGCAATTAAGGGACGCTCTATATATTTTATCCGGATTAATCTGGTGAAAGCAGCTTTCTTTTTTGGTATACGAGCATTAGAGTTGAGTCGGGTCGCCTTTTTTGAAACCCGACCCGACCCGACCCGAATTTTTTAAAATTTTCAAAACCCGACC
>JAQIXN010001236.1:0-20828 GCA_034698145.1 Proisotoma minuta | reverse complement strand
AAGTTGGCATATAAAACCTCATTGAACTAATAAGACTCAAGAGTGGGTTTAATTAATTTGATAAATATCTGTGTACATTAATTACAAGGATATGCAGTATGCGGTGGAATCAGTAGAATGTACTTTTGCTGGGAGGATTGAAGAGCGATAAAATAAGGAAACCACTTTGACTTCCTTCCTCTTGTTTCTGCCTCACTTTCTTTCCCATTGTTTCCATTTCTGTGTCATCACAATTGTAACACAAGGCCATTGTCATCTTTCTTTCTTGTCCTTTCCAACTTTATACAATGTAATCTCCCATTCAAAGGAGAAGAGGACAATACGGCACAATTATTGTCTTTGCATTTCAAATGTATAATATATAAATAAAAACACAATCCATTCATGTTTTGTTGTGTACCCTGCAATAATTTTCATTTTTTGCAGCCCCACAGAAAAGAAGGAGGTTTATAAAGTACTCTCATCTGTCTCTTTGTATATAATTATATATACCATCTTAAAACTTAATTCATTATTTAATTAATTTGAGAAGAGAAAGGAAGCGACTTGAAATCAGGTTACTAGACTATTCCCTCGCCTTTGTTTAATAAAATACATATAATTCCTGATTTTATCTGTCTTTAATTTTCTACCTAGGTACAAAAACTCTTTTTTTGGGAATCTCGTTTCCTCTGCATATTTAATATGACATTTGATCCATAGTTGGAATTGTTGGAAACTCTCAACTTTTCCGGACACATGTCAAAAGAGATGTCCTTGTTTAATTTTAATCCACGAAACTTATGCAATCACGCCAAACAAAAACTACACCTTGGAATTCTTAATTAACTTTATTTTTTTAAACAAAGCTTCAGAATGAGGCTTATATAAGCCTCATAATATTATCAGGGGACTAAAAGGAACCTTAGTGTGGGCATTTTGAGACATGAGGAACCTAAACCTAAGGCTGTGTCCATGTTTGCGAGCTCTATCTGTGGTCAACTCTGGCTGGTTGGATATTTGGGTCAAGGGTGTGTCCGCCATCTCTGGGGGTGGGGTCCTCGTCATCTCCACGTTTTCTTTTCACCGCCAATCAGTCTTTCTTTTTGGACTTGCCGAACCACTCGTCAAGGTCCACCAAAAAAAAAATATAAAAAGTTATCAAAAAATATTTCCGCAGCCTTTCTCATACTTTTCCATAAAAGTGTTTTATCAATTAAAGGTAAGCAACATGTGAAAAAATATTTTTGTAATATTTTGCGTGGTGGAAGAGTCTGGAAATTTTCCATTACGTAAAAGAGCTTTGATGACCCAATTCATTCAATTGATTTATTTGAACATTTTTTCAGCTGAACTTGCCACTTTTTCAGTATTTGAAAAAAATATTCCTCGCTCGCTCCGTCGCTCGTTTAATTTAATTACTCGCACGCACGTTCGCAACCAAAATGCCTTCCGACGCTAAAAAGAAACGGGATTTGGCGAAAAAACAGGCCGCAAAAGGAAAAGGAGGGAAACCAAAACCTGTCGCAAATGGTGACGCCGAAATCGAAAAGAATGGGACTAATGAAGAAGTGGAACAAGATGAAGACACTCCTGTGACCAACGGGCATGACCAACAAAATGGCAAGAAAGTTGATGCCGGGGATGTGGATGATATTGTTAAAAGAGAGGGTATAAATATTAAGATATTTATCTTATCTATGTATTTTATTTAAGCATTTTGTTTTGTAGAATTACTTTGTGCGAAATTGGAGAAGGAAGCGAGATTGAATGCGGAAGCAAGAGCTTGCACAGGAAATTTTGCACTACATCCAAAATCTAGGGACATAAAAATTGACATGTTAAGTATTACATTCTTTGGCAGAGAAATTCTCGTAGACACTAAGCTAGAACTGAATACTGGGCGAAGATATGGGCTTGTTGGTAAGAAAATTCAAAATTATAACAATATCTTTGATAACCAACACCTTACATATGATATATATAATCTTTAATTACTAGGGGCCAACGGAAGTGGGAAATCTACCTTGTTAGCTGTTGTTGGGAACAGGGAAGTTCCTGTTCCAGATCACATTGATATTTTCTTGGTAGATCGTGAAATGCCGGCCACTGATAAAACAGCCCTTGAGTGCGTAATGGAAGTTGATGAAGAGCGAGTTCGACTTGAGACCTTGGCTGACGAGCTTATTGCTTGTGAAGACGATGGTACTTTAACAATGATCATGTTGAATATTTGATTCACATTTTTTTTTTGTTTTCTATTCTAGAATCTCAGGAACAATTGATGGATATTTACGATAGATTGGAAGAGATATCGGCAGACACTGCTGAAGTTCGAGCAGCATTCATTTTGAACGGTTTAGGATTTACTCATGACATGCAAAATAAAAAGTGAGTACCTATGCTTTAGTAACCAACTGGCAAAAAAGGATAATTGTTCTGCCTTTACTATAATTATAATTTTTATTCAGATGCAAAGATTTTTCGGGAGGTTGGAGAATGCGAATTGCACTTGCTCGTGCTCTGTATTTGAAACCTAGTTTATTACTACTTGGTATGTATATGTCCTATAATAGAAAAAAATAATCTAAAAAGTATTTAATTGATAAACATTTTTTGTTGTTAAAAAAAGATGAACCTACGAACCATCTTGACTTGGATGCCTGTGTCTGGTTGGAAGAAGAATTGCAAAAATATAAAAGGATGTTGGTTATCATATCGCATTCGCAAGATTTTATGAACGGAGTGTGTACTAACATCATTCACCTCGGTAATTTAAGTTATCTCTTCTACTATAGTTTGCCTTTTTCATGTTGACACATTTATTTTTATTAGAAAAACAAACTCTCAAAAATTACACGGGTAATTACGACTCATTTGTGAAAGCCAGGCTGGAACTGCTTGAAAATCAAATGAAACAATACAATTGGGAGCAGCAGCAAATTGATCATATGAAGGTAAACTAAACTACCAAGTTACTTTTATTACTAAAACTTTTGAAATATTCTGATGATAAAAGGCCGATATGAAGACTTCTCAAGTTGATGGAGTGAGATTTCTTTGATCGGTAGAAATTATTCATGCGTGAGTCTCTCTTGATGATTCCGTGTGAAAATTTCCTGGTTGGAAGTTGAATCCATTTACACTATTGAAAGTTGATATTGATTACATTCGGTGAAGCGATCTGACATATAACAAATTTAATTATTTTTGTAGTGTAATGAAAACTATCACACTTTAGAAATCTAAATTTTTCTAAATATATTTTTAATTTGTTTCATTTAGAACTACATTGCCAGATTCGGTCACGGAAGTGCAAAACTCGCCCGACAAGCTCAAAGCAAAGAGAAAACTTTGGCTAAAATGGTTGCTGGAGGACTGGCAGAAAAAGTCGTCGCAGATAAAACGCTGTCTTTTTCATTTCCTTCTTGCGGTATTTTAAAAAAATATATAATATATGATATAAATAATACAAGCATTTAGCAATATATCAATGATATATGCTCTCTAGGTACAATACCACCGCCTGTAATCATGGTGCAAAACGTTAGTTTTCGCTACAAGGAAGGCACACCATGGATTTACCGTAATATAGAGTTTGGAATTGATTTAGACACAAGGCTTGCTCTTGTAGGGCCAAATGGAGCTGGTAAGCGTTATTAAAAATTATTATAAAACTCATAATATAATAGTAAACTATTTTATTGCTACTTTAGGTAAAAGTACGCTCTTGAAAATGTTGTATGGAGATCTGTTCCCTACAACTGGAATGATTCGCAAAAACTCTCATCTGAGAATTGGACGCTATCATCAACATTTGCATGAACTTCTCGATTTAGACCAAACCCCATTGGGTAAAATTTATTTCTTTGATTTACGGGTTTCAAAACGAATATCATGTACTTAAATCATTGTAATTTACAGAGTACATGATGAAGTGTTTCCCCGAAGTTAAAGAAGTAGAGGACATGCGAAGAATAATTGGGAGATATGGGTTATCTGGAAAACAACAAGTCAGCCCAATGCGACAACTGTCAGATGGACAGAGATGCAGAGTCGTTTTTGCATGGCTTTCTTGGCAAACGCCACATTTGTTATTACTTGGTGAGTTGATATTGAAAAAGAGCTCTGATAATGTGACAGCATCGTTTAACATGTAATAATACAAAATTTCAGATGAACCGACGAATCACTTAGATTTGGAAACCATTGATTCCCTTGCTGATGCTATTAATGATTTCGATGGAGGAATGGTTCTGGTTTCTCACGACTTTCGATTGATCTCGCAAGTATGAAAACTACTTTTAAATAAATTATTATAGGCATGTATAATTTTATAATGCCGTGTTCGATACTGATAGGTCGCAGAAGAAATTTGGGTTTGTGAAAACCAAACGGTGACCAAATGGCAAGGGGATATTCTCTCTTATAAAGATCATCTAAAAAGCAAAATTGTTAGAAACTCGGAAGATGAGCCTGTTAAAGCCAAATCAACCAAATCTGGAAAGTCTAATACAAAGAAGAAAGGAAAATAATGAAGGTGTAAATAAGCGCCCAATTGTTCATTATAAAATATCACACGATGCGAAACTTTAACTTGTTGATTTAATACTAATATTTGGGAAAATTACAAGGTTGTTTTATGGAAAGCGCTAGCGAAACTATTTATTTAACATTCATTTTTGAAAAAATTACGAAACCCATCACCGCCGACAATCCTGATCGCAAGGTTCATGAATATGGCAAAATTGCATTATTTGCATCATGTCTTAATATATTATTGTTATTATTTATATATTTATGTTTGACTTGAATGGTCATTCTGACGAAATGCTAATTTGTGCATAACCTATTAACGCTTTTTCATCTGGTGTTTCTGTAGTAAGGCATCCAGAAGTCTGCAAAATTAACCCTTTAAAAATAACTCTTACTTATAAACGTTTTAAAAGCCAGTACCAGTGCAAAGGTAATGTTTTTCATTTGATCCCTCATCTCTATGAGCTTTTGAAGATTAGTAGCAATGGCATTCATATCTCTACTGTCGACTAGACCGGCACCAACTAACTCTGAAGCAATTCCTGCAGCGGAATCCTTCCCAGGAAGGTACTCAAACCTGATATCATTCAACTCACGCTTCGAATTTCTAATAAAATTAAACAAGATTCATTCCCATGTAATGAAATTCTGTAATTTGTTTTCCAAATACCTCATTCTTAACACAAGGTTAACGGTAGCATTAGGAGGAGATGTTGCACTTACAGTGCTGACTTGTTCAACAATTTTTTCAATGTCTTTCGTTGTTGTGGCACTATCGGAGGCAGTAGTAGTAGTAGTAGATGTTGGGGTCGGTACACTATTACCAGATTCAGCCGATGTTGGTGGTACTGTTTCTTGTTGTGGTAAATCCCCAGTGGATATTGTGGCTGAAGAATGTCTTCTGGCAGTTGTAGAGTTTTCAACTCCCTCCCCTTCATCGTCATCACTAGACCACACCCACTCTCCACTCATTGTTCTATGTAATTTACCACTAGCTCCAGGTGGCTTTTTTGCCGATTTTTGAACCCTAACTTCCGGCGTTGCTCCAGTCATAAGCAGGGTTTGCTGCAAATACTTTTTGTCTTTTGCTTTTCTGAAGAAAGGATGTTTTAACAGCTCTGCGGCTGTCGGGCGTTTAGCAGGATCCTTTTGCAATGTTTCTGCAATCATTTTCCTTATTGTCCTCCCATAATTTTTATATTGATCTTTATCCTCCGCCCCCGTTTCTATTGTGGGTGGATCATTTTGAAGGGTGAGCATGAGAACTTTCATAGGAGGGTATTTATGATATGGAGCTGTTCCTGTGACCATTTCTATTGCAGTGATTCCAAACGACCAAATATCTGCCTTTTTTGAAAAAGAAATCATAAAATTACTATTAAAAACCAACAGGGAAAATTAGTTTGAATACCTTAAAGTCATAGCCGTGATCTTGTTCCATGACCTCTGGACTCATCCAACAAGGGGTTCCCACAAATGTATGTCTCACTTTTTGTCTAGATAAGTCTCCTCCAGTAGCTAACCAGGCTGAGACCCCAAAATCTGCAATTTGAACAGTTCCATCTTCACCAATCAGAATGTTCCCTGCCTTGATGTCTCGATGGATTTGACCATTAGAGTGGAAGTATTCTAGGCCTTTCAACACCTCCTTTAAGACGGTGGCAATTGTGGGTTCGTCAAAGACGCCATGTTTACTATCCGGTTGTTTCATCCGGTGCTTGATAATGTCTAAAAGTGAACCCCCCTCCAAAAGACGTAAAACAAGCCACAATTCCTCCTTTACAACAAATGAGGTGTAGTAATTTACTACATTCTCGTGGTTGCAGGACGACATGGCGTGGATTTCCTTCTGCAATAGCAATTCCATTATAACTGTGAGTTGACCATGACATCAATAATGACATGTACAGCAAAATTACCAACAATTCCTCCATTGAAGTATTCCATTTTTCCAAATTGATCCGTTTTATTGCGCATTTTTCTTGGCGAGGGAGGCAGATGGCTTTGTGGACGACTGCAGTTGCCCCCACCCCTGAAAAGAAAAAAGGTTGGATGGATGGTTAATAGTTAATTGATGTTAATTAGATGGTTGCAGCAGGGCGTGGTTATTTGTCCCTGTCCTCACCTATCACTTCCCTTAGCTCGTAATCTTCCTTTATATTTGACCAAGGGAGAGGTGCAGCTGCCGTGTCCCCTGACATTTTACTCGTCAAATTTAAGGGGTCACGATCGCCGGAATTGTCTTCCTCTAAATTTTGAAGATTCTCGTTTCGTCCCAATTTTCTCGTCGCGCCGATTTGGCCGATTTTAGCATCACTGCCTGAATTAATATCCCGATATCCAAGGACCATTTTATCAGAGGATCGAACTACTAAGGGGGCCAAATGGTCACTGGCGGATGTCTTCCGAAATGTCCCAGGCGACCCTGAAATAAAAATACGACCACAACAATGAATCCTTCATCTTGTCTTTCTTAAACTTTGTGTGCCCCAAAAGGACCCTTACCCGGAGGGGCTGCCAGTCCAGGAGATATCTTCCTGCAAAAGAGAAAAATATTTAGTAATTTTCAAACATATATATTTCTGGAAAGTTATATAACCAATTAGTTCTAACGTTATTTTAATATTAAGATCTCAAGTTGAGACGTCTCAAGCAACTGAGGCAGATTGAGACGTTCTCATTTTGCCCACATCACAAACCACTTTCTCGACCTCATCTCGCTTATCTTTCTCTCATTCACTGATTTTTGCTAATTTTCCAATTTCCATTTTATACTCATCAATTGGCCACGCCCACATCGTTCTCCGGACAAAATGGGAAATTGTTAATTACACAGCCCATAATATATATTACTATTAATATTATTATTGTGGCTGCTATAAAAAGTTTATGTCGTTTCATGCACATAAAATGGAACAAGAGAATTTTCAATTTTATTACCGTGTGGAATGTACTGATGTCGAGTAAAGTCCCACACTGGGCATTGGGGCCCCAAATTTTGTATTTCGTTTAGAACCCATTTTGTACTAACAAGTTACTAACAACTATTTACTTATTGATGAGTTTCAAAACTTTCAAAATATGAAATATTTTTAAGACCAAAGCATTTAGTACACGTAAATACTTCTTAATTGGGCATACTCAAGATTTTAATTAAATAGATTAATACGTGATCTCGCAAATCTAATTTAATTGAACGTGGGTGGTTAATTAATTATTGGGTTAAACTATTTGTATAAAGTTTTGCCAATCGTTTTCTTTTTCACCGGCTTCAAAATGCAGGTGTCACAGATTCTTGCAATTAAAAATGCCAACATAAAATTCCTCATTACTTTTTGCTCATCTTTTACGTTAACTTTTCAATTATCTTTTTGAATTTAATATTTAGTTATCAATAAAATAGCGAGATGATATAATGGCAAAGTTCTAATTTGCTCAACGAGTGCATTAAATTACTATTTCTAGACACGTTCTTGCTTTCATAATAATATAATAGCCAACCTTGGATTGGGTTGTATAATCTCAATTTTATTCTCGAGTGTTTATTTTATTTTTGGAATTCAGTTAAATTGTTGCTTTACCTGTTGGATGTAAATTTTACAGCGATGCTATTTTGGGACGTCATTTTTCACTGCGAAATTCTTGAAATAAAATGTTAACTGACTTCTGAGTCTCGTTCAAATAATCTACTTATAACTTAACTTTTAAATTTGATTGGGAAAATAACTGGATAAAAGTTATCTACTCCTCTAACAAGGTTACACTGTGCTAGCTAACATTATTATTCATCTAAAATGTCATTTCAACGATTGAAATATTATTATTTCGTTCTATGCGTAATATTTGTCTAATAATGAATTTTCTGCATCGCTGTTAGAAAGATGGATGAAATTATGGAGTCATTTGTACAGTATTTTATCAGCTACTGTTATCAACTGCTACTCATGATGAGGTGTCACATTGATAGGAAATGCGACACTTGTTGCGAGGTACACAACGAGGAACAAATTCATATTTGCTATATGCACACAAATACTATTATACTCGAGAGTAATGGCTCAATTTTCCATTGTTATTGAATGACGTGAGGAAAATATTCCCTTTGCAGAGAACATACAGGACATTATTTCACTAGATTCGTAATTCACATATTTATTCGTACAAGACCGATCAAAATGGTGTTCAATGTATAAAATTGTTCTTTTAAAAAGACCTTATATTTAATTTTAATATAAAACAACAAAGAGAGATTGACATTTCAGCGTCGTCGACGTCATTAATTAGTTTAGATTTGCGTGGGCTAAACTATGTGCTCGTAATAATAATTTAACTATAACTTTGATGTTTTTCTCATTTCATAATCTTCGTGATGGAATCCAGCGTTGTCCAATCCATTCGTGTTCATTCCATTGCTGTGTCCGTTTGTCACAGGTTTCTTAAATTTAAAACAAGAAAATGTTTGACTCGTGTTCGTGATGAGAATTTTCTAATTTGCTACCTTGTGTGCTCCCAAATCCCAAAGTATCGCTTCCCTTAGACTCTCGGGCAAAAAGTTTCTCACAAACTTATCCATAGGAGGGCTTATCAGATTAGGGTCTAGTGTCCGGGGATCCCGTCTCCCAGTTAGAAAGCTTATTAAGAGGCCCATAGTTATTGTGATACTGCATCCAATAAGCGAGTACCACATGTACGATAACTTGTAAAACTCTAACAATCCTCCACTACATTTATCGGTTTAATTTAAAAAAAAAAACATTTTAAGCAAATTTCAAATATATTTAGGTCAATGTCAAAGTATATTATATTTTTACCTGTTTCCTTCTAAATTAGGTGAAACAGTGAAATTCCCATTAAGACATCCATCTACATTGACGCTCAATTTTGGAGTTACAATATCTTTTCTTTGAATTGCCATATTTGCACCGATTCCTAGCCAAAACATGAAACCTAAAGCAGACAATGTTCCCAAAAATGCTCCCTTAGAATTCGCCCAAGGAAAAAACATGCCAAGACTGAAAACGCCTGAAATATTTGCAACTTGTTATTTTCGTCATAATATTATTATATAACTGCTTTAATATTGCCTAATAACGGTCCTCCAATTATTCCAAAAATGCTGAGAGCTGCTTGCAAGACGCCTCCGAGCTGTTCAGCAACAAATACCAACGCAAATGAAATCAAGCCAAAAACTACTGCCAACAGTTTGGAGAGAATCGTAGCAGTTTTTTCGCTCATATTTGGGTAAAAATATTTGGCAAAATCTTCCAGTGTAATTGCAGCCAAGCTATTTAATCCACTGGACACAGTGCTGCGTCATGTTTGGACAAGAATTTTTGTTTTATATAACTTTTAGATTGCATTGTTCCCGTACTTTCACTAATTAAAGTGGAGCTTACCTAAGAGCCCCAGAAAAAATTCCTGCAACAAAAAGTCCAGCAACTCCAGGAATCTTACCCATGGCTAAAATAATTAGTAAAGATTAGAGAGATGCATGGTGGACTAAAAACTACTTACTGTCCATGACAAACAAGGGAAATAACTGATCCGGTGTTTTAATCCTCTAGAAAAAATTGTTATTAAATTTAATAAGTGAACCAAGTATTTAATAGGAATTTTCTATTTTGTAAGTGCTGATAAAAACAAATAGATTGATTTTATATAATTGGAAAACATACCTTTGCTGATAAAGGGTCGCATGTTTCGTATTTGGCATAGATTACCTTAAGAATGAATTAATGAATATTAGTTTAGCACATTGGTAAAATCATGTAAAAAGAGTTTGCAAACGCCAGTCAACGCAATTAGGGAAAGTTCAAAAAATGCGAGCTTCTAACTTGAATTTTTAACACCCGAGTTAGTTTTCTCCCATTTTCTGAATAAAATCCCTTTCAAATATTTTGTGAATGGCTGTGGAAATTTTATTTTGTGTGCCTCAGATTCAGCAAAACTCTAAATTGGAATTAAAAATTACCAATCCAGCGTAACAACATATTGAAAGAAGTCCAAAAAGCCCAAAGAAATTCAACCATATTGCACTGGAATAAAATTCATATGAAAATTGCGTTACTAATAAACACTTATCAATGTGTAATTTTCATTTTTACATACGTTTGAGCCTGCTTCATAGTTGGGACACTTAAATATCGTTGAACCTACAAATTCATTCATCATTGGATTAAGAGGTTAATCTATGCTTTTTCTTTGTTGTCTCACCATGGCTTGGTTAACTCCGTACACAGCGATCCAAGTAAAATAACCTTAAATAAACAATAAGGTAAGATGCCAGCTCTTAAACTTCTACTACTGATCAAATGTAGATGAGTACCTCCGATAATTAAGCTCCAAACTGTGTGTCTAGTTCGAGGATCAAAGTCAAAACTGCCAATAAAAAATAGTATAATTTTTATGCATTCCAGCTTTATAGTATGTGAGCAAAAAAATACTTCAAAAATTCAATTCGGCCCCCTTTTTCTGATATATCCCATACATTTTGAAATCCTCCTAGATCTATGGCCCCTTTAAAATTTTCGTAAAAATATAGTATTATTAAGTATGATTCATTACTAAAACGAGTCATTTATATTTTAATTTGTGATTTAAATGGTTTAAAATTTTAATTCATCGTCGAATTATTAAAAAAATGTTGTGCCGCAAACCATAAAATCATTTAATCATTAGTAAAGTTAATATTTTTTACCTTTGATTACCACAACCAACATTGCCCCGAACCTACAGAATATTCATAGTCTATAATCAATTTCGTACTTTATAACTTTACATAATAGTGCATATTTCTTCAAATTACATTATTACAACTTGGAAAACATCAGTCCACATAACAGCCTTCATCCCTCCCTAAAATTATATAATACTCAATATTCATACATCATAAATAAATTTTCGCTCATTTGCTTACCAATGCAGTGTAAAATATTACAATAGCAAAAATCGCAGTCACACATCCGTATAGATGCAGACCAGTTACTATTCAAAAGATCTCAAGTGAAAATAAGATTTTTACTTTTATGTAAAAAGCACTACCTTGGCTCAGAGCGAGAGCAGGAGCGTAAACTACTATAGCCATATAAATTGTCTAGATAAAAAATGTAAAAGTAGAATAGAAGCATTTGCAGAAAAATCTATCTTACCATTTGCAACGTGAAAATAAATGACCCGAGCATTCTTACAGGTTTTGCAAACCTCAGCTCCAAATACTGTAATGTCAAATAATAACGTTTCACTCATAGTCATAATAACGTTAAATTACAATTAAATTGTCAATGCTTTGATCGTGCACATAAAAGTATACAAAATAGTTAATTAAATTTAACCTAATATAAAACCGGTCTCATAGTTAAAACATTTGATTTTCAAATTTGAGAATATTGATATATCATTTCATTATTTTGACAGAACAAAGTCATGGCATAATGATAATTTATTGTATTTACCTCATAAGCAGATGTAACTTGCAAATTATAGAAAACTGGTAAATAAAGGTATGCCGCACTGGCCATCACGGCCACGTAACACGGTCCAATACTCCAGTACATGGTCCTGTCATTGATAAGAGAAAGTGATATATGTTAAAGAAAGTTCATCGAGTTGCATCATTTAATACCCTTTTGAATACACTTCTGCGGGTGTGCCAAGTAATGTAATTGCAGAGAGAAAGCTGTAATTAACAAAAAGAGGAAAACATTTTATAACCGGATAACAAAAACAGCTTATTTTGCGTATAATTTTAGCTATTTCAATACACTTCCCAGACGAGAAAACCACAAAATATCGTCATTAATCATAATAAATAATGATTATAACGTATGCATATTTGGTAATAATTCGTTATAAGTATTCATATTCAGCAGAACATATATTAAATATTACATAACAATGCCAAATAAATGTTTGTACATATAACTAATCTTTTTGTCTTTGTTAAGAAACTGGAAAAGTTTGAGACGACCAAATTATTACACAACAAAAGCGACTAACTAAGAACAAACTTTCCTGGAATATGAGTTAACTAACTCAGAATGATTGACGTTAAATACTTTAAATAATTTATGCAAGCAGTTATATTAATTGACTCCAAGGTAAATAGTTCCATGCTCCAGAGAATAAAACTCACGCAAGCAATTGTCTAAAGCTGCGCGTGTATGAAATTGGGCAACAAGTGTCAACATTAAACAAAACATCGGAAAAATGTTTCGTTTGTCTCTTCATTAATTAAGAACTTCATTAAATGAACATAATTTTTACTGGATAAAAAATTGCAATGTTTAGCCGGATTCGCGTCTAATCTTTTAATTATGAAAGCATAATCAAAGTATAAAACTTTAATCATTGAAAGCGATTATACATATCTTACATAAATCAGACACATTAAACTACTATTCGTGCAATTTTTTAGTTGCATGATTAAAAGTGGTTTATAACAAAAAAAGAAAATTGCAAATCTCAATCTGAACTGTTTTTATACCTGATTTGGTCCTTACAAATATATTATTTAATAGACATGTCTGGATTAAACGAAACCTGTTGGAGCACATTTTCTATTTGGTGCTGAGGATTTAATACACTGATAATTAAAGTGTCATAAAGGTGAATGGGGACAGAAATGAAGGTAACGAAACTTGTTGCATACCAAAAATAGCAGCGTATGCAATCAGTAATTTCTACTCAAAAGAGAATGTAATGTATACCTCGCGATTAAAGACATGGTCACGGGAAGAATTCCCATTGATCTCCCTCCCATTAGAAATTCACTTGTCGTATTCTGTTTCTTTCCAAAACATCCGTACATGATTCCAATCCCTGCTGAAACAGCCAGCATGAGCATGAAAACCAAGTACTCTGGCCAACCAAACAATTCCGACAAATTTTCAGTGGGGACATTTCCATCTGCACTTTCGTTCATCATCTTGTGACGCGATTGCACTATTAAGAGATCAAAACCTCAAATTCTTTTGTTCGTTGCACTGATGAACTTCACTCCAGCAAAATTCCTCTCACAATGTGCGATTAAGAGTCTTTTGATTTATCAAACAATGATAGGCAGCTGACAATGATGCAAATAGATTTGCAGAATGGATATTTAGTATTCAGGTTAGTCGTGCCATGAATTCCAATTTACTTAGCACAAATCAGTCTCGGATAATTTTGTAACCCTTTTTCAAATCTTCGTTTACGTACGCTTAAGTACGTGTCACTTGCTAAAAATCCAGATGAAATTGGTTTTTTGTTATGTAATCTAACAAAATAATTATCTGTAAAAGTGAGTTTTTGAAAATAGCCTTTTTTTACATGTTTACTGTTTTGCGTGCAAAAACAAAGTGAGTTATAAATCTGCAACGAATTTCAATATGTACATTAAATGTATGAATTTATGTAAGTGTAAATAAAGTTGAGCTTGTCGGCAACAATGGGAACTTGATAGAGCAGGGGCAGGTACATACATATATATAATACATATATGCAATTGTGAACACGAATTGTGCTATGCAAATAGACAATGAGGTTTGGATAATGTGTCCAATATACACGGCCAGTTGCCAGAATTGGATGTATTGTAACTATCTAACCTACTTGAATGCAATATTCTCAAATTTTCCCTAACATAAAACTTGTTGGCCTGGGACATCAGACTTCTTGTCATCATGCGTGCAATGCAAAAACAATAGACAGCTTAATACTTGCAGAATTACATTGCCTTCGTTCAATGTGGTCAACAATGAACGAGGAAAATGTCTCGATGTATTTTGATTGCAAAAATATACAGAAAAAGTTTCCAAAAATCCTTTAATTTTTTTAGAAGTTTTGTACTCTAATGGCAAACTGAAAAAAGTATTCAATCAAGTTGAGAAAATTAATAAATTATTCATAATAAAGTCTCGGAGAATTGTTCAAGTCACTTAAATCTTTCATATGAATGAAATTTTAGTAATAATTGACTATGTATCAGTTGCCCCATTCTTCTCATCTTCATTACTACAATAACTTGAATAACTAGAAATAGTCTCAATTGGCCCCAACACAACACATATGCAAAGATTACAGAGCAATAGGTTGAAGTTTAAGATTTTTTGGAAAAAAACTGTGCAGCTAGTTTTAAATTAATTATATGAGCCATCTTTAATTTAGAAATACACATCCAGAGTAATTGGGAAGCAAGAAAACATAATTTATTTGTCAACGCTTTAACTTCAAGTTTACAAGTTTCACTTTAGCTACTAACTTTCTACAGGCAAAATGTATTTCCTTTTTTTGGCACTCACAAATTGAAAAGTTGAGACTGGGATATTAAACTAGACTACACAACAACATTTGCTGCTAAACCCAGACAAGGTCTAACTATAACTAATATAGCCCAAGATTTGCATTTTATTAATCTGCATATATACTACTTTTACATTTAATAAAATGTTCCATAGGAAATGCCAAAGTCGTTTCCTATTTTTATTATTAATTAATATAACAGTAGAATTTGACTTGGAATTTGACATAACTCTCATTACTACCATTCTACAATCAGCTAATATACATTACACCAAGTAAAAATTCAACATTTAACAAATATTTTTATGGAGAGGGGCTAAAATGAGACGGCAATCCTAGAGTACACTCATTTAGTGATTATGCACAAGCGAGTAAAAAGTTAAAGAAAGTTTTGAGGGACAACATCAACAACACTCATTTCCATTTCAATTAACTATCATTTTCTTTTCCAGTGAAGATCTCATTTCTTCCCGAAACAACTCACCTGTAGACAAATAAAATTTGTTGAATAAACAATGAAAAAAATAATTTTATAGCATGTAAATACTTACTGCATTAAATGCGCAGAACTTTGAATAACTCCTGGAAAAAGATTTCAAGTTAGCATATTTCTTTTTTTCTTGATTAAAAATTTGAAATGCAACCTTTTTCTTGATATTTCATTGCTGGAAACGTCCTGAAATGCTCGCCTGTTATTTCCCCACAACAATCGGCGCGTGAGAAGAAAGTTGACCAATGCATTATCTGGGTTCAGCCCTCGAGGGTCGTAAAATTGTGACAAGGCGGTCGATTGTTGCCCAGACTCGTAATTCATAGGTATCACCTAAAATAGAATATATTTGGTGTTGTATGTAGTATACTAAAAATGTAAAAGCTATTGCAGTAATATTTGTTGCAGGCAATTTTTACATGAGTGGAAGACAAGAAAAACAACTTGTATTTGAGATTGCTATTGTATCAACTAGCGTGGTAAACTTCAATTAATTACAGAGCCTGGGATTAGAAGCCCTTGCGAGTGACGTATTGCTTTTACCTAATGCCACAAAAGAGTGGGTGTTGGTGAAAGCTGGACCCCAACTAATACATGGCTAAAGGCACTTCCAGCTACTTTCACAAACTGACCCAAAATGACAACGTCCCTCCCAGCTATCATTTGTTTTATGTTTTTCCTTTTATACATCCTATCTATTTTTCCCTTTGCAAACGAAAATCAGAATTCCGAGTACTTTTTGATGGGTTAGAGATTATATTATATTATATACTATTTTATTTTACTTTTTTTTTGTAATGATCAAAAATTCGGTATTTAAAAAACATTCTAAGTTTCCAAAATTCTTATCTCACAATAATTCTTTTGAAAATTGATACTTGAAATTTCAGATAAATGTTCGTTCAAAAAGCTTTTTCCAAACAATCTCACTTTTCATAACGATTGAGTGGAGAAAGTACTTTATATAACAGCCTTGAAGCTTTTTTTACTCTTGTTGAATTTACAAGGGGATTATTTTGTCCTCTTTTGTCTATACAGATACTATGCAAACAGCTCGAATGTCAATGTGGGTTGAATTTTTTTTTATGGATAAGATTTCAAGAAATAAAAACGACTAAAAGAATATAAACTTACGTTGTCGTCAGGATTTGAAAAATCTCGACTTCTGTAATACAATCTTGATCCACCGAGCATGTCTTCGCCACTTGGGCTTGGAGGCGCAGCAGAAATTATGCAAATCGCCGCCATCAAGACCCCTAAAATGGAGAGGGTGAACATTGACCAAGAAATCGGCTTTGAGACTGAAGTGGCCATGATCTTATCTGTCAAGTCAAATTCCATTGTTAGTCTCAGTAATAATATCATTAACTAAAGAAGAGAAAGAATACAAATGACTGGGGCAAAATGAGACAAAGAGATGGAATATGAAAGATTTTATGCGTAATTTTTCAGTGTCTTACGTTTAAAACAACTTACATTTGATCCAAGAAAAGAGTGCTTGCTGTGAGTTTCTAAAATTTGGGGACAGAGAATGCCAATTATCTCAACCACGCAAATGGATTTTTCTTTTGTAATCTTTGACGCCGAAAAGTGAGCCAAGGGGGACACACAGAGGGAATCAATTTATTTTGTGTAATGATGCAAGTAAATCAGTGCTTTGTTTTAAGCAAGTGGGTAAATCTAATGGGGATTTGATGTTTGTGTAAGTGGCAGGGGAGTTATGGAGTTGTAAGTGGGAAGAAAGTTAAGTGGACTCTGTGTGGGGAAGCGGAGAAAGTTTGTCTTTTATACTCAACACTTCTCTTCCCCGTCTCAAAATTCTGCTGGCCCACTTCCTCCTCCTTCTTCCATCACCTTCCTATCAAATATCACCAGGTAAGGGAACATCCCTTATCCAATTACTTAATCACATCTCCCGACAAGTCAACAACTATTCAGTCCTTTCATTCATTACAATCCCCTCCACATTTTTATCAGCAACAGTTGGAAAGAAATAAAACAATCATACACAATTTTATTATTACTCCAAGATCACTTAACTATTTTTATTGTTATATCTGAATTTTTGTTATTTTTGGCATGTATACCGACAAGTTTTTTGGCTTTGACGATTGTGTTTGTATCCAGATGGTGTCGGTCAAGTTAATTTGTCAACTGTTTTAATCCTCGACATCCATCATGGAAAAAAGTACTTATATAATACATTGGACGTGTCCGCACTTTCACCTGGCTGTAATTTCTTGTAGTAAAAGGTCAACACTTGAATGAGAGAGATGTAAATGAAAAGTAATGAATTTCCATTGCGTCACTGCCACAAGTGTTTTGACAAAAGAATGAAAAGAAAGCAAAACCAATCGAGTGAAATCAAGCAAATAAAGTGTAATGGCGTGGAATAAAAAAAAATATCTAGATGAAATGCAACTTATGCAACGACAATTTTAAAGCGGAGGTGGTAACTGCGTGCAATAATGTAACGCAAGCAAGTTGAAAGTTTGGAGATATTAAAAATATCAATCACTTTTGTTTGATTATGTTGAAGGGTCATATTACTTGCCAAAGAAAGGTTTTCAGTTTCAATTAAATTTAGGAATTTATTCCACTCTTTTTGACTGACAGTTTATGTTTTTTTCAGATTATAACGTTTTTTGAAAGCTTCCAAATAAATAAATTCAATTTTGATTAGAGAAAGTGCTGTAGCTACTTTCCATGTTACTAAAATCATATCTTTCGTTGCATTTACATAGAAAACCCACGCAAACTTGAAACTTGTATGATTGTGCAAACTTTTTGCTGTAACGTTGTTTTTACAACAACACATTACAATTTATTTTTCCATTAGCCTGATGCAGTAGTAATCTGACTGAGATTGACACTATCACAACAACATTATTTATTTGTGAGCCCTCAATTCCTGAAATGTGTTACAGAAGATATTGAAATGTTGATTGATTCTTTCTTTGAAAGCTATTGATTTATGTAAATCAGTGCTCATAAACATGGCTATGCATTAGAAAATTCTATCATTTTGCTTTTCTTCCTTGTCAGTCCTTAAAGAGAAAATAAAATACTAATAAAAATATCCAATGTGCAGCAACGATAAAAAGATTTGCGTTTCAATTTACATTATTATTTCTCTGCATGAAGATTTAAAAGGAAATACATTTTTATGCAGTTGTCTGTTTGCTTCTAGAACAATTTATCATGGCTTAAGACAAATGCAATTTAGTAATTTTGATTTGAAAATCTTGACCAAACATATTTAAATATACATATTTATATAGCAAATGTAAGCAGGCCAAATATAATTATTAGTAAATAGTAACAAAAGCATATGAATAGCATCAGAATAAACTTCCGGTTAAAAAATAATCCAGTACATGGCCGTGTCATATCTCAACTTTTTCCTGAATTAGATGAAATGCGCCTTGAAATATTTTTCCATTCCAAGGTTTACCTTGAGATGTTTAATATTGACGTATGTATGCATATTTGTAATATAAACTTTGTATATTCTAGGCTAAGATTGTTTGCAAAAGAGAGATATTTTATCAAATACAGATATTAGAGAGAATTTGAGAGAAGTGAAACATTAGGAATTTATTGAAAGAGAGAGAGAGAGAAAGCGAACCCCTGCAATTTGGAGAAAGCATAAATCCATTAAATAAAGTGTTGGAGAGTTTGACATTGAGCCCCAATACAATTATATGAAGATGAAGAAACAAGTAAACTGTTGACGATAATAAAATATGATCTAGCAGCAGAGACAGTTTAGGGGAATATATAAGTAAAAGGGTTGTTTAGTGGCTTTTTGTGACAGTGCTTTCACCAGTGGCGTCATATTCTTCCACCCTGCGTAAAGGGGAAGGAAAGTGAGTCAGGAGGAATGTGGGTCTAAGCAACCTTTTAAGAAGACAGCATCACAATAGATTGTTACAAAAAGGGTCAGAATGGAAAGAGAAGCCTGAATAATTCTCATACTTTAGTCCACTCCACTTTCACTCCCGTGTCAACCTTCCCCTCATAAAAGTCGCTCTAAGCCTCTCCTTATCCTTCAAAAGATCAACGTTATGTAAACCAAATCTAGCTCAGTTAACATTCTATAGAAAAACCGCAACCACAAAATATTCCAAATGAGATCAAAAGCATACTAATCACCAATTATTTACTTACACCTTTTCCCAATTACTGTAACATTCTTTTAAAATGGGTCTCAATTTGGTTTTGTTTCTCGCTTTATGTGTGATTCTCCCACCTTCAATTATGTGTGGAACAACAGTATTGAGTGAAAATAATATGAACCTCAACTTCATAGCATCCAGCAGCCCCTCTTCAAAGGAATCCAATTCTACCCATCCAATTGTACCCAAGAATGTTGTGAAACGTGAAATCCAGGAAGATTTGGAGGAATCTCAATACCGAATTCCATCAGTAAGCGAACGGTTTATTGTTTTTTATCCGCATGTTTTCTTATTTTTTTTTTATATAATATCAAGAGAAAAACTTACACAACAGATCATTCTTGAGGATAATTACTAATTAGGAAACTATTTTTCCGATGAGAAAGTAATGAAGCCTGACGCAAGTATATTTTTATAGAATTTCTTGTATAACATCATGTACTCTATAAAACCCTAATAATAATGCGGAAACTGAGACCTGGGTTTTGCCAAGTGTCAAATTTCAGAAACGCTTTGGGTCATTACAGAGATATTGATAATGGCTACCAAACCTAATAATATCTTTCTTTCATATAATTTTTCTCATGTTTGGAAACCTTTCACTTACGATTAGTATGGCGAATGTGATTTTAATAATAAAACCAAGAGCAAGACTTGTTTTAGCTTATTATCTCATTTCTTTTTTCCTTTTGATGTTCACAGGAAATGTTTCCGAAAAGATCTGCAGCTGGATTGAATAAAATTATCTATGTACTCCGAAACTCATTTGACAAACCTGGCTCCCCTCAATTAGAAGGTGAACTAGGATCTAGGGTAAGTCAAAGATAGAAAATTCTTTGATGTGTTTCGGCAAAAATAAAGTTAGATAACTTGCTTACTCCAAACTATTTTGATAACATTCATGATTCATGATTAACTTAAATATTCCAAATGTCATTCAGAATTACAATAATAATTGCCTCGCGTAACTTGTTATCCAAGTTCTAAGGAATGGTAATTAATGTT
Organism: Proisotoma minuta; assembly: GCA_034698145.1. Taxonomy (NCBI): domain Eukaryota; kingdom Metazoa; phylum Arthropoda; class Collembola; order Entomobryomorpha; family Isotomidae; genus Proisotoma; species Proisotoma minuta. Next base: position 362 of record JAQIXN010001236.1, on the reverse strand, counting down.
TTCAGGAAAGCGACGCTTTCTCCCGAGATGTTACCCAAGCTTTGACTAGAGGGACTGGTCTTGATCGGGTATATATATTTAAACTCTTTTCCCTTTTGCTCCATATAAATATCTATTACATATTTGACAACTAAGATTCCAAAATGTGCCTTGAATAAATTTACAAAATTGTTACTTTATAGACAAAAAGAAAGTTATTAAGGGGTGAAACCCCTTTATAAGATGGCTCTGTCCGTCTGTCCGTCTGTCCGTCCGTCTGTCCGCACGATAACTCTTGAACAAATAAACTTTTTTTCGTTCTGTTTTTTGCAACGTGTTCAGGGGGCATAGAGTACGGACAAGTTCGGAGATGGGCCCCCCAG
>JAQIXN010001235.1:0-20841 GCA_034698145.1 Proisotoma minuta | reverse complement strand
ACCGATTTTGCTCATCTTCGAACTCATCCAAGCTATTGAGTAGTAGAACACGTGTGCAAAATTTGGAGACGATCGGTGAAGCCGTTTGGGCCCTATCGTGTCACAGACAGACAGACAGACGGACAGACAGACACCGTGGTTACATAAGCCCTGGGTCGGGCTAAAAAGGGATATATCTATGAAGTAACAAGTTGGAGTGAGGTGTTGAGGAGCATGGCCTATATATTCATTACTGTCAACTCAGCCAAATTCGGTGACCGAATACCAAAACTCATGTACTGCCAAAACCCGGAAAAGTACAAGGCAAATAAAGCACAAGGGGATAAACCGATTAATGTTTTATATTGGACCGAGTGGCAATAATAATCTGGCACGGGGAGAGGATGAAAAGTAAGCAAATGAATCAGCTGTATATGCCTATAAAATATTAATGTACCCACTCCTCCCCTTTGAGAGCGATTATGTTTTCATCCAAAAACGTTTCAGTCTCGCTTCTGCTTTCTCCCAACCAACAACGCTTCTCTACTTTCTCTTCCTCCTCGTTTTATAAACGGTATTAAGTATTGTGAAATGGACTCAAACTGGAGACAAAACTGTCATCCAATTAGTTCCACACGAAACTCCAGTGTTCCCCCCCGTTTGTCACAAAGTAGAAATCGGGCTGAAAGGGAAAGTGGAAGGGGAGAAGGAGAAAGTGAGGAAATGTGTCCTCAAGTTGAAAAAGTTGAGACTTTAAGCCAAAATGAGACTCAGACTTTTAACGCTGTGACTCATCAATTTCGTAGGATTGGTGTCTCAAATAGTCAGACTTTACCGTTGGCCGCAGCCACACCCCCTGAACGCTTTTATACAAACGGAATGCTCCAAGATGGACAGTTTGGGACAAATTATGGTAATTTGAGAGCAATGAATCAAACCCAATTTCCAAGAAATACTACTGCTGGTATTTCTTGGCCCCCACAAACAATCCAAGTGAGACAAACGGTGACTCTTAGTCGAGCCTTTAATTTCCAACTCCCTTCAAACTATCAGCATCTCAGCAAAACACTTCCACCTCCCAAAAATCTGGATCAGTTTAACTTTGCGTTGCTGCAAGAAATGCAAACTGCCAATTCCCCACTTCAACAATTTCAACAGGCAAATGTGATGACGGAAGTTGTTCCTCAAATTCCAACTAATAACCAGCAAATGTTCCTGCAACATCATTCTCAGCCACACCCACTTGCTATACAAGGACAGTATGGAATTCAACAACCTACAAATGCCTACCAGCGTCCGAGACAGAGTCATTACCCCCCACCCTCTCAATTTGTCCAACCGTTATTTCCACGCCAAATGACCTCACAATTCATTCCACAACAAATCTCAGCAGTTCCCACTAACGCCAAAGCCGACGTCGTTCTAATTTATATAGACAATTCAAACACATTTATAAACGCGAAATACTTTGCCAAACGCAAACTCAAACTAAAGTATGGGATACGATCTGATCCCAGAGCAAGAATTGACATGCGCCAGTTATTTTCCCTTTGTCGCAAAGGTCGAAAAGTTCTAAAGGCAACCATTTACGGGTCGGAACCTCCGCCACTGGACAAAGTTGTGGAAGCAATTCGGGAGAAAAATGAAGAGATCAACTTTGTCTGTGCTCGTCGATCTGAGAAATCGCAGACTGAAAAAGCAGTAGACACTCAACTCGTATCAGACGCCACGGAAGATTTAGGGGAATACAAACATCTCGTCACTCCCAACAGCGCAATTGTGGTCATCTCAGGGGATGGGGACATGTCTCCTATTGTGGAGAAAGCAATAAAGCACAAATGGCCAGTGGAGATTTTTGCTTTTCAGGGTGCTGTATCCAATGAACTAATCAAACCGACCGACACCGTAAAAGTGACATACATTGACCATTATTTCAATCAAGTTGGTTTTTGGATGTATGAGCTAAGTGCGGACAAAGACATTCCTCACGATCGGTCAATTGTAGTGATTTATCAAAATCCTCCAAAAAAAGGACAAACAGAGTTTGGAAAAGAACGACTGCAAAATGCTGTGCGAGTTGCAACATCTCTGTTTTCCCTTCCGATTCAAGGAAGATATTTGGAAAGGGACAAAAAGGTGCTGGCCCTTGTCTCCATTTTTCCAGAGCTAGTCCTTTCTGGTTCCGAAGAAGAAAAATCTATAAGATATCGATTTACTCAGGACATTTGGGCTAAAGTGGGGAGCCTTAAAGAAGATCTGGCTCCCGAGCGAATTGTAGACATCAGGACATATCAAGCACATTCCCAACAGAGCCGGGGCGAAGAATACGAAATTTTGGATGACATAGAATCGGACGACGAAGGAGTTGACCCCGACAGGGATTTTGCAACTGTGACGAAAAAATCCAGCAACAAGCCCAGATATCAAAGAATTGGTGCGCAATTGGTGCGCAACTTGTGCAGCTGCTTGAGCTAACGTTTGTTGTTTTTTTCCTTCCACTTTCTTTTGTCCCAAGAACGTTTGATATGCAGCTTCTGCTTGAGACAGTTCCAAAATTCTTGATGGGGTCTGGTCAACTTGCATGACCATTGAAATTGTTGTAGTTTGTTGTTGGGGTGGTTCAATTTCAAGCGTAAGAATTGACTCCAAATCTTTTGCAGCGTGAGTCATTTTTGGCTCTTCTTCATCCACAATGTTTGTCCACGATTCTGTGGAGTCAGAGCGTCCGTCCTCGTCAACTAGGGGTGGAATATTGGCCAAAATGTCTTTTTCAGGTAGAACTGTGGCTAACTCTGGTTTCGTTTGCTTTTCAGGAGAAAGTGGCACTTTATTACTTTTAACTTGGTCAGCCAATGAAGGAGGCAACTCTTTCATCTCATTACTTGCCGACTCTTTTTGCTTTGATTCACTTTTAGGTTGGCTAACAATCGTTGGTATAACTTCTTTTACTTTGCTTTCAGCTGAAATTGAGAAATCTTTGGCTTCTGGCAAAGTATCTTCAGTTTTCACATCTTTTTGTTCGATTGGAACAAGTGGAGGCAAATCATGGAGTAAATCTTCATCATCGTCAGTATTTTTCCTTGTTCGTTGTTTTCGTTTTTTAGACGCTACCAAAGTAAAGTCCTCTGAAGATTCTGGGGGCAACTCAGTATCAAAAGAAACTGGAGCAGAAATCTTTGAAGCTTTCTTCTTTTTCTTCCCCTTTGGAGAAGCAGGGGCCTCGTTCTCGTCAAACTTGACGACTCTTGGTGTCTCTGAAAATCTCACTCGTTTCTCTTCCCCTGAAGAAGACTCTTCTGAGTTTGACTTTTTAATTTTAATATGCTGAGATTGAGACTTTCCTTGTTCCATTTGGTGTTTTAGTTGGAGATTTAGTAATTGTTGTGATGCCACAAATTCATCGGATGGACCAACGTCCGAAAGATCAACGTCCCCTAGATCAGAGTCTTCTCCGTCCTTTTTAAATGTCAAATCTAAAGGTTTTGCTAGCTCTTGCTCTTTGCTTGTCGATTCCTCTACTTTTTCTTTTTTGTGTTTAGCTGTCTCAGAATCCACTATTTTTTCTTTTTTGTCCCCTTTCCCTTTTTGCTTCCGTTTTTCTTTTTTGGATGCTTCAGGTGCTTTGAAAAGTTCGTATTCTTCTGGCAGATTTCCCGATCGAGAGATGGCCATTTTCTCAGGACTAAAGAGTGGAGAAATTTCCTTGATTTGTGGAGCACGTTCCAAGGACTCGTATGTGTCCAAAAGATATTGGGAAACGTTTTGTTGGGGAACTGTTTCAACCACTGGCTCTTCCGAAACGTTTTCAAACACTGTCTTCTTCTCTTTTGGGGCTTCTTCTGGTATTATATTACTTGGCTCTTTCTCCTCGTCATCTCCCCAGTCCATTGGAGTGTCATCGTCCAACATACTCATCCAGTCATCTCCTCCTTGAAGGGTCACTCCTTTGATTTGTTCTTTTTTCTCAGTCGACTTAACATCTTGCTTTTCTGTGGTTGCTTTCCCTAGTTTCTCTTCCTTTTGTTTAGGGGCTGGGAAACTTTTATGTTTAGCAGATACTTTCTCTGGAATCAGAGGAGGAGTTTTTTCTTCATCATCATCATCTCCCCAATTCATAGGAGTGTCATCATCCAATAGACTCATCCAATCATCTCCCCCCTGCAAAGAAACTCCTTTATTTGGCATTTCTTGAAGAGCAGTTTTAATATTTTTCTTCTCGGCTTCTTGAATTGCTGCTTTCTCTTTTGGTTCCTGGGGTTTAATTGGTTTCACTTTTGTGTCCTCGACGTCATCATTATCATCATCATCCCAGTTCATAGGGGTGTCGTCGTCTAATAAATGCATCCAATCACTACTACCGTGTAAAGATATCCCAGGAACAACTTTTTTATCTTCCGTTTTGACCTCGACTTTTGGTTCATTTTTAGTTTCCGGTTGTTTTGGTAGTTCCTCTTCTTCGTCATCCCAGTTCATTGGAGTGTTGTCATCAAGGAGACTCATCCAATCGTCACCTCCTTGTAAGCTCACACACTTCTTTGTTTCCTCTTTTGGGGGTTGGCTTGAAACAGTAGTGGCTTCTTGGTCTTTCATTCCCTCATTTTTATCCCCACTGGGTTCAGGTTTTTTGGGGGTCTGTTTTGCAGGCTTCTTTGCTGTGACATGTCCAATTCGCTTTTTGGGGGATTTCACTGCTTCTTCAACTTTCTCTCCAGGTTTATCCGTGCCTTTTTGTTCTTTATCAGACTCTGATTTTCGATGAGGCTTAGATTTCTTTCCGGAACTTTTTACAGTAGTTTGAGGAGAATGTATTTTCTTCTCTTCCGTTTTTGGAAGCTCTGTTTTATTTTCCTTTGATTCGTGAGTTTCAAACTCTTCAATTGGGTCTGTTTTCAGTTCCAAAACAACAGAACCTGTCCTCTTTTCATTAGGGATAACAGTTTCAACTTTCACCTCTTCTTTCGTTTCTGTTTTATTCGGTTCATTATCAGAATCTGATTTTCGATGCGGCTTAGACTTTTGCGACTTCTTTTTCTCTGCACTTTTTTGAGTTTCAGCTTTACTTTCTTTTGAACTAGCAGCCTGTGTTAACTTTTCTTCTGATTTTGAAGTTTCGATCTTTATGTTTTGTTCAGTGTTTGGTTCAAAAGCAGAAAGTGCCACTTTTTCATCTGACGTGAGATTTTTAACTTTCTCTTTAGGCTGGGCTTTGCTGGTTTCTGGATTCTTTTCAATTTTCTCTTCTTTTTCAGACTCTGATTTCCGTTTAGGCTTAGACTTCATTCCAAAATTGTCCTTTTCCCTTGATATTTTGGAGACTTCGACTTTCTTTTCCTCAGTTTTTGGCACTTCAACTTTCTTTTCTTCGACTTTGGGTTTTGGTTCGACAACAAAATTGTCTTTATTTTCGCTAGATTTGTTTGTTTCTATTTTCTCCTTAGCTTTGCCATCCCCAACTTTTTCGGTACCTTTAGCCATGGCTTGTTCTTTATCAGATTCAGATTTACGATAGGGTTTATTTTTAGTTTTCTTATCTGATTTTTCTTTTTCTAGAGCTTTTGAGGATTCTATTTTCTTTTCCGTTGAAACAGGAGCCTCGAGGACTTGAGGTGTTTGATTAGCTTCAACTTTCTCTACAGATTTTGTTTCAATTTTAACAGCTTCTGCTTTCTTCTCAGGAGGTTTTATAGCTTCAACAGCTTTCTCTTCAGATCTAAGCGATTCTAATATCTTTTTCTCAACCATTGGAGCTTCTGCCTTCTCTTTAGCTTCAGTTTTTAATTCAGCCTTTTTCTCACTAACTAAAGCAGGAGCAGTTACAATTTTTTCTTCAGGTTTGGGCTTTGCTGTCTCTGCTTTCTCTTCTGGTTGTTCTTTGTCAGACTCGGATTTGCGGTTATATTTAGGATTTGGAGACTTATTTTCCGGCCGAATTTTTTCAGCCATTCTGGAAGTTTCGACTTTCTCTTTAGGAGGTTCGGAAATTTTCTTTTCTTCTGGTTTCGGAGTTTCAGTTTTCTTATCAGAGATATCCGTTTCGGTTTTTTGTATGGTTTTCTTTTCACTAGATTTAACAGTTTCTTTTTTCTCATTATTGCTAGTATCCAATTTTTTTACTTGTGGTTTAAAAGCTTCTGCTTTCTTTGCCTCAGTTTTTGCTTCTGGATGAGCTTCAGTCCTGTCTGCTTTCTCTTCAGTATTTTCAACCGATTCATTCGACTTTTCAGCTACTTTTTGTTCAGCTACAATTCTGAGAGCTTCTCGCTTCTTTTCTTGATTTTCAATTTTTTTCTTATCGGATAAACCAGTTTCTGATACCGCTTCAACTTTATTCACAGCAGCCTCTACCTTTTTTTCGGTTTTAGTATTTTCCAATTTTAATGTTTTATCTTGAAGGTTTTGACACTCAGTAGAAGCATTTTTCTTCCCAGATTTTCTCTTTGATTCTGTAGATTTTACAATCTCCGCTTTCTCCACTTCTTTTTCCTTTTGTTTAACAGACTCTACTTTATTTTCAGTGGATTTTACGGATTCAGACTTATTTTCGACATTCGCTGGAGAATTATTGTTAGTTTTAACTTTCGCTTCCATGATTTTTGCTTTTTGCTCAACTTTCGATTTAACAGCTTCCACTTTTTCTTCTTTAATTTTTGACGCTTTTGATTGGGTAACATTTTCATTGGTTTCATGAGCCAGAGCTTTCTTTTCTGCTTTCTCTTCGGATTTAGGAACTTGAGAAGCTATTGCTTTCTCTTTAACAGCTTTTTGCACAGGAATTTCAACCTGACTTTCTTCAGATTTTCCCTCCTCCTCTTTCACGTCCTCTTTTAATTTTTTTGCTTCCTTTTGTCCAATAGCCGTTTTAAAAGTTTCCACTTTCTTTCCTTCAGGTTTGGAGGATTTTGCTTTCTTTTCAGCTATATTGGGAACTTGTGCTTTAATTTTAATGTCAACCTTTTCTTCAGAGTCAACAGTCTTTTCCGCAATAGTTTGTTTTTGTTTAGCTTCTGTTTTAGACTCATCGACTTTCTTTTTCTCAGGTGTAGGAGATTTAGCTTGAGGACCAGCACAAACTTCAACTTTCTGTGATGAAAGTGCATTTGAGTCCTCTTGGAAAGTTGGTGGAAATTGCTTCCGCTTCTTTTCCTTACTAGCTGCTTTCTCCTGTTTCTCAGGGCTCTGTCTTGTCCGTGGCGGAGGCGTAGGGGCTTCATCCAATAAGGAATGCAATAAAGGTTCTTCTTTCTTCCCTTTCCTACTTTTTCTGCTTTCTTTCTCAATTTCCGCAAGAGCTTTTGCAATCTCGTCATCTTTCACCTTCTTTACCTTCTTCTTCTTTTTCCGTTGGGGTTTTGCGTTGGAAGCCTCAGAAATTGAAAGCTCGTCTCCTGTGGTAAAGTCCATCTTTTCATCATCCGCATCTCCTGCTTTCTCTTCTTCTTTGTCTTTTTCCATCTTTTCAGCTGGTTCTTGGACAACAATTGGTTCTTTTGGCAGCATGCACTCAAACGGTTTTTCTGGGACAATTTGGTTCAAGCTTTTAGCCTTTCTTCTGGGCTTCTTTTCGGGGGTTCTATGTCTTCTTATCCTTCTTGGGGGAGGGATAGGACTCTCCCTTTTAAGTATTAGCCCAGGAATTGTTGGATGTCTGTAAATGACCTCACTTTCCAATTCCTCTCCCCTCGTGTTCTTTATCGGTTCGGGGATATTATCCCAACTGACAGGGCCTGGATCAAGGGGCAAATCATCCAATGCAGAGTCATCTTCCGAATCCTCTGGAGCTGCTGCATTTGCAAAAAATACTTCTGCGTAAGATGCATCTCCCTTGGACGTGCTTCGTGGGGGTGGAAGAGCGGAATGTGGTCGCTCTGATTGGACCCCAATGCTAATGCTTTCATCTCTTCGTTCTATTCTCATTCTCGTGGGACTGGCACTGACAGCTCGAGTCGTGGTAAGCTCTTGAAGTGGCTTCCTGTTAAATGCCCTCCGCGGTGGGGGAAAAGGGGACCTTGGTCTGATCTCGCCAACTACATTTTGACTTTGCTGCTTCTGCTGTTTTGGAGTTTGTGGTCGTTCTTGACTTGGGTTTAATTCTTTTACTTGCGAAAAACTTGGGGAAACGCTATCTATGTCTTGTGGTTCAGCTAATTGTTGTTGCTGTTCAACTTGGCTTAAAATGGGAGGAGTGACCGAGGCTGGGGGTGTGACTGTTCCTGGGGCGGGACTAGATCTCCCGAAAGCAATGTCTGCATAGGACGACCGGAGTTCGGCCGACATGGTTGAGAGGTTTGAAGGGGAGTGGTCCATGGTGCTGGCGATGCTCTATTATTATGCGCATAAGAATTGTGGATGGGGCTGGCTGTGTTTTATTTTGCTCTTTATTTGCTTTAGGGCTACAACTACTACACTACTTAAATAGGTATAAGCACTACTTGTAATTTTTGAATAATTGGAATGGTTTATTGCTGAAGAAGGAGTTTGATGCGGTGAATGCGTGCGGCGATCTGCGACTGAATTCCCATCATTCTCTAACACAGTAGCAAAATTAGACCAAGCACCAAGCACACAAAGCAAAATTGTACAGGACGCAATTCTAGTCAAGGCCAGCTTTGGCTCTTTGATTTTGAAACTAACCTTTTTGGCATTGGGCCAAAACTTTGTGGGCCAAAAAATAAAAGTCAGAAATAGAAGTGGGCTTACCTTATCACGCTCCTCGGCGGAAGCCACGCCACGCAGCTCTGCTTCAGCCACTCCCAACTCGCTCCGAAGCCCTTGCACCTCCTAATAACAAACAACAACAAGATGTGTCATCAAAAAATTGCAGAGTAGCCAGAGTCAAGGATTTCTATACATATGTAGCTCCAGAAAGAGCGTTGTCTAATCGACTACTAATCTTGAAACATCATTACAATGATAGCCTACATATACATGTAGTTAGAAACATTATATGGAATTAAAACACGGTTTGGCATTAACATTTTTTTGTTCCGATTTCGTATCGCATTTGTTTTATATAATTCACCCTAATCATTTCTAACCAGCTTTATGTTCATCTTCAAACAAGAATAATATTTAGAAACAAGTTTGGTTTAAATCGCAGACAAGCATCAATGATAAGGCGAAAAACCTTCATAGTACCCCGTATCTGTATATGTACCCCGAAACAAAAATTAACAAAACAATGAAAATATATTTTTGTATCGTCTTAAACCGTGTTTTAAATCCAGAGATATGTACTACTTTGTAAGTATTTGTATGGGATCGAAACATGTTATGGAATTAAGTTTGCCTTACAATTTTATTCTCAATTTGACGCTTTTTGGAGACGATTGTTTATGCCTTTTGGTCCCAATTTGTTTCAGACAGACGGACATGATGTTTACATAAACCTTGACTGGGGTTAAAAGGGCAAACATTTGCATACCTCTTGCAATTTATCAATTTCTGCTACAGATGCTTCCAAAGATGCACATTGAGCCTTGACCTCAGTCTCAAAGGCTGAGAGATGGGATTGAAGTGACGAAAGTTCAAGCACAACGTCAGGCTGGCCTTGAATTCCTGCTTTGAAATGAACTTGTAGTTTTTCCACTGCCAAGGTTATCTTGGTCCGCTGGACTGCTACGTCTGCCAGAACTTTGTCTCTCACTGTAAGTTGGTCTCGTAGGGTCTTCTTTTTCCCCCCAGGTTGTTCAAGGGCTTGCTTCGTTTTCTCCAACCACACTCCAGCTTCTTTTAGCTTTCGTTCGCATTGTTCCCATTCTTCACTTGTTTCTTGGAGTAAAGCGTTCTGAAAAAAGGAAAGAAGCGGAAAATTCGAATAATTTTGTCGAATATGGAGCCATCTAACAACCACTACTTTTTAAATTAATACATATGACATACCCTTTCTAAAAGTTTTGCTTCGATTTCTATTTTTCGGTTTTCCACTTGCTCAAACTTTTGTGTGAGGGGAGCAACTGAAGATGTTTCTGCGATTTTGTTCATCTCTTTTCCCATGTCGCTTAATTGTTTATTTACCGTTTTCAGTGTTTTAGCTGCAATCTAAAATAAAATGAAACAGATAATCTGATAATTTATTACTGTCACAATGCGATGAGTTGCCAATAATAAAGTTCCTACATCATGTATATTAAATTTCTGCCTGGTTTCGCTTAAAGAACTGAGGACAAGAGACTCGTCCAACAAAGCTTTCTTTTCCTCACACCAATTGCAAACTTGAGCGTGGAGTTGGAGAAAACGCTGCCATGAGTCCAATGATTCCGCAATCTGAAGCAAATATTATGTATATAAAACAAAATTAACAGTCAAGTAATAACTTTTTTGTTTACCATAAGTTTCCGTTGTTCAATATTTCCTTTCACTTGTTCCAATGCTGAAGTAGTAGATTGAAGCGAGTTTCGAGCCTCTGCTACTTCTTTTTCGTCAGGAGATCGTTCAATTATCATTCCTCCATTTTTTGTCGCCTTTTCCATTTTATCGGAAACTGAAGGAAGCTCGGAATATAAAGATTGGAGAGACTGTTTTACACTTTGTGGCTCTTGTGTCCTTATTTGCTGAAGCCTTTCTTCTGCAGATAAAATCCATTTACGAATTGCACCAAGATCGGAAGCTAAATCGTTTCGTATATTGGTAGCTTTGTTAGCTTCGGATGTGAGCTCAATTAAATGAGCCCCCGTTCGTTCTGCTTCCACTTCCAAGTTGGAAATCTGAAAATTGTAAATATATTCTAGCAATCTCATATGTTCCTTGTGCTATTGATAAATTTTCCTAAGAACTTACGTTTTTTGCAATCGAGGTTGGTAAAACTTGCTTCAAGGTTGAAAACCTTTCTTTAATCTTTGACCCAAACTTCACAACTTGTTTACCAATATGATCTGTATCTTTTTTGACGGCCTGTTGGAGTAATAATTAGTTAGGCATATATAGTAATAGTTATTTAAAAAAAATATATCGTAAACCTCAATTTGACTAGAAATTTGTGGATGGAACGAGTTCAATGCATGAGCATTTACATCCAACTCTTCCACTTTTTGACTCAGCGATTCCATTTCCGTTTCCAGTTCGGATAAAAAAGCGTCTTGATTGTTTAACCATTCTAATTTTTCTTCCAGCAGTTTCAGCACAGTTGTGTATTGAGTTGAAATATGATCAAGTTTGGATTTTAAGTTTGAGTGGCAAAGGTCCGAAGATTGGCTGAGATGAGCTAGTATAAATTGTGCATAATGAATCAGATCTGTTTGAATCGGTTTGAGGCTTTTGGCATGATCAACGATTGCAGCCACAGCTTGTTTAGTCTCCAACAATTGGGTTTGGGATCGAATTGATGGATCTATTTGAGAAAATTGTTCTTCTATCGCGGACAATCCGCCTTCAAAACTCTGCCACAGTCGTTCACATGTTTCCCATTGAGCTACCAATTTGAAAATTGCGTCCTTCTTAGCGTCCAAGTTGGCCATTGCTTCCATCCATTTTGCATTCGTCGTTTCCAATTGAATTCTTATCCGTTCGCGATTTTTCCCGTCCGCTTCCTTTTCCACACTCTTTCCTCGTTCGTTCAAATTGTCCAGTTCTTGTTGTCGGCTCTGTGAAAAATTATTGTTTTTTTCTACGTTTGTATATTGATGATCAATTTTATCATAATGTCAATTTACCTGTAAAGCAGCATAAGTTGATTGTACATGTGCTAGGCTATTTTTAAGTGCTGATAGAGTGCTAGAATTTTCTGAATTTGAAAGATTTTCTGCTTTAGCAATAACTTCTTGAACAATTGCATATAGGTCTAGGTAGTGTTTGTAGAGTGAAACAATTTCCTCAAGGCGATTGCAAGATGTCTTTGCACTATTAAAAGTATTTTTAATGCTTTCCATTAGCTGATCATGATCTTTTCGCAAAATTTCTTGCTCTGATGGAATCAAAGAATTCCACATTTTATCCACATTTGCCTTCGTCAGTTGAACTTGGGTTTGAACAGTTTTCTCTTTGCTAAAGAAGCTCTACAAAAATGATGTTATTATTGTTACAATCATTAAAGGTTTTTTATTATACAATAGCACATTACTTTATGAGCGGAAATGGAGCCGATAATATTTTCTAGATCAAAGCCTCCATCCGGACCAGGGAGTCTTTTATTTGCTTCCTTAATCCATCCTTCAAGCCCAGAAACTTGTTCTTCATATTGCAACCTCAACGTTTTGTTGTCTTCTAAATATTTGAGCCTCTCTGTAAGTTCCGCAGGAAGAGTTTTCAAGAGTAGACGTGTCACACTCAATTTTTCGCTTAAAGCAGGTGGCAATTCAGATTCCTCTTCTCTCAAAATCTCTTCAATTCCTGAAATTTGTACCAATTTTTCGTTTACGTCTTTCACAAGCTCTTCATGTCGTCGAAGTTCAAGGTCTACGCTAGTTGCCGGTCGCTCCAATTGTGGCCTTGACCGTATTTCTGTTTCCCTTTCTTGGAGGGCTGAGATGGCATTTTCCAATTCACAAGCGTGCTTTTGATGATCTGCAAGAGTGAGTGTTAGTTCCGTGAGTTTGCTTTCAATGCACCTCCTAAGAGAACCCAATTGACTTTTGAGGGATTGAAGTTGCTCTGTGATTGTATTTCTATCTGAGATGTTTCCCTCATCAGCAATTCTGGAACCTTTGTCAGTTGCGGATGCAAGTTGAGCTTCGCACTCTTGGATTCTTGACATGATGTCAGTGTAGCGACTGATTTTGGAGGAAACCGTTCCCCCAGCTTTTTCCAGTTCCGCTAGTATTTCGTTGTATTTGAAGATAAAATTTGTAATTTCAATGGTTAGTGATAGATATTGTTGTTCCAGTAGAAGAAGGTGGCGAAGCCGTTGTATTTGGTTTTCGATTGAGCCTAACAACTCATCCTGTTCTTTCATCACAGATTGAAGTTCCGAGCGTCGGCTAAACGTTGGAATGTTTAGTGCGTCAAGTTGAGACCGGTGAGCTTTTAGTTCGTCAGCCAATTTCTGTAATTTCGTAGTTTATTATAGAAAAGCTTTGCTATACATTAATTATTATTGTTTTAATTAATATTTGATGTTAAAATTCTACCTCATATGAAATAAGAAATCCTTGAGAGTCCTCAATAGCACTTCCTACAGGTTTATTAAGCATATTCAGCCGTTCCTTGATGCCATTTGTAAAAGCGATGGCTTGCTCAATGATCCCAGAAAGCTCTTTAAACTCGTTAATAGCAGCTTGAAGTTGGGTCAACTTATCCCCCAACGTTCCAGCCAAACTTGTTACTTTTGAGATAGTATTTTGAAGAGTGTCACCCAAAATGTGTCGATCGGGTTCATTTAATGATGGAATAAGCTCCTTCCCAAGCCTCTCCAACTCTTCCAATTGAGGAAGCTGGGTTTTGAGCTTGGAATACTTTGCTTGTTGCTCTTCCAATACGTTGAGATTGGAAGATCCCTTGAGATCTGAGACTAGAGCTGTTTCAACTTGTTGGACCCAAGCAGAGCAGCATGCCAAATGCTTCTCAAATGCTTCTCTCTTTTTTGTTTCTTCCTGAAGTCGTTTTATAAGTTCTCCCATATTTGAGTTTAACTTTCCTTTAGAAGTGTCAAGTCCGGAAATAATTTGTTGCAGCTCGACATGATCTCTGGCTCCAGCTTCTCTCTTAATCTCGGCTAGTGGCCCATCCCCAAAGTCCTTTACTGCTCCCAACCTCTTTTTAAGCAGCTCAATTCGCTTGTGAACTTCAGAGGAAGAAATTGGCGTTGTTTGTTGATTTTCGTCAAGTTCGCATTCCATTTTGGCCACCCAACTTCTTGCTCTTTGCAGCTTGTCTAAGAATTTTCTTTTAGATCCCAATTCTTCGGATAGCTCTCGTAGCTTTTTCCTCAGCATCTCACAAGATGTAGAGTAGAGTTTTAATGTTTCCTCCAAAGATTGTTCAACCTCGATAATCTCAACGGGCTCCAGTTCTGGTTTGAGACTGTTTAGGACTCGTTCCAAACTATCTAGTAAGGATTGCTTTCCTTCCAATTCTTTTAAAGTCAATTTAATTTTCCCTTGTGCTTCTTCCATGGGCCCAATTTCAAACCCGAGTTTGAAATCAGTGGCATCAATTTTTGCTTCTATTTCTTTTCTCACCTACATATAAAGTAATTTAATTTAATAAACATCAAAAAATAGCAATTACAAATGGACAGAAAAAAAAAACGAATAGCTCACGTTAATATGGTCCATTTTAAAATCATGGAATGATTGTAAAGCAGTTTCTAGAATTTGAGCTTTCCTTCCCACGCGTTTTTTTAACTCTTCATATTTTCTTTGAATTAGCTGTTTGAGTTGCTCTTCCACTAACTGTACGTCTACGTTAGAAAGATAACTAGAAATGTTTTCGCCTGCTGCTTTAAGGTCCTCAATCTTATCGGCTCCTCCCTCCAGTTGGCTCAACAGAGATTCAGCAGCTTCCTTTTTCTTTTCCAAAGTTAGTCCGGATCCCTTTTCTAATGAGTCCAGCTTAAATTCATCCAACCAAGATTGCAAATGCGTGAGGGAGGCTCGATAGTCGTCAATTTTAGAATGAACGTCTAGCCTAGAGTTAATTACGGAGCTTATTTGAGAATCCAAGTTAACAAATTGAGATTCAAGCTGTGGAAGATATTTAATTTCTACAATGGCCGCTTCTTGAGCCTCCAACTCCATCAATTGTAACTGACGTTCGCCAACTCCTTGACGTAAATCTGTTAGTTGACCCATCTCTTGTTGGGCATTATCTGGACGAAATTTGGCATGTCTAGAGTTTATTTCTTTGATTTTGTTGGAAGATTCTTGTATCCAGAGGGCAAACTCGTCTTTTGTCTTTCGAATTCCTTCCAATTCAACACTTGCCTTTGACAATTCGGCTAAATGTGTTTGAATCTGTGAGAATTTAATGAATAGTTTATCTTAATTTTAACTAATAAAAAAAAGAACTTCTCGCAAAAAATCCAAACAAATACCTGATTGCATATTCCATCAATTTTGTCAATTATTGAAGTTTGAGACTATTAAACAAAAGTCAAAACCATGCACAAACAAAATAATAATCATGCAAAAACTTTACAACAAATGATAATCCAAAATAAACCACGTTGACTTACGGTGTCAATAAGATCCTCTAATCTGCCCCTTACTGCAAGTTCCCTATCTGGAATTGGTTGTAGAATTGCTTCCTGAGGACTTGCAGGTCTTGAAAGAGTGGCTGTGGCTGCTTCACAAGCTTGAACTGCCAAACTCAGTCGATTCTTTTCTCCTTGGAGTCGATTGTGGACGTTCTGATGTTGAATAATAATAATTATTGGCGAGCAAAAATTAACCAATAAGTTAGTTTAAATACTTACGCGAATATACTCAAGTCGTTGAGCAGAGGCTTCAATGCTTTGAATGGGTGTGGCCAGAGTTTCTGAAATTTCTGGTTCCCACTCACTCAGATTTCGAATAATGCTGTCCAAAGTGTCCTCATACTCTTGGAATTTTTCTAGGGACTCCACCAAACGCTTTTTAATTTGATGACCAGTGTGAAGCAACGAATCGTAAGAATCTTGAACGTTTTTTATTTGTCTTTCAATTCGTGGTCGGATTTCTGGAGCTGTGGTCACGTAGCGAGCAATTAGTTTTACCCCTTTACCCTTGACGCTGTCTAACGTGGTGGTCTGATATTCTATGATTTCGTCAATGGCAAGAGCATGAAGTGCCTCATGGGCTTGTTCCTGATTTGTAATATAAAGAGAGTTGTGAGCCATTAATTGAAAGGATGTTTGGAGTAGCCATTTCTCTGTTTCTTGAAGACCGTTGTGATAATCGCTGTATTCAGCCAATTCGGATTTTAGTAGATCGATAAAATTTTGTACTTGGGAGTCAAGTTGTTTTAGTCGTTGTTGCAATTGAGTCACGGGATCCTTAACAGCCTCCACTCCTAATATAATTTATTTAAAAAATGGTTAATTATGTATTATTATATACATTCATAATCAGAATTTCGGACGATTTTTGTGTGCATTAGAAAAGCATCTGTACTCACCAGACCAGAGAACGAGAGGATTAGCTTCATTTTCCAGTGAATCCAGCTCAAGCTTTTGCAGTCCAATATCTGCTCCAAGATTTTTATATCTTTCTAGATGCGTCTTCATATCACTCAATTCTCCCCTGTGTTTGAGGCCTTCCAAGTCCCCCAAACTTACTTCCATTTGCTCTGCCCACTTTTTTGCTTTCATAACATTACTCCCAAAATCTGCCCACCGTTGGGCTGCGTTTTTAAGCTCAGAGTTTGTATTCTTCAGATCCATATTTAGGGTTTCCCATCGAGATTGAAGTGACGAGACGCTGTCCCTTAGTTTGGTCTGTTTTTCGGGTGCAACTAGAATGATGACACGAGCATAAGAATCTTGGAGAACAGTGAGAAGATGTTGACCTTCGGTGAGTCGGGTGGTGACAAGTTTCAATGTTTCCAGTTTTTCCTTTATTTCATCCTCAGTTCCAAATCCGAGACATGACGCGTGAGTGCCTTCTGCTCTATTTAACCAGTCTTCCAACTCGTGAACTTCCTTAAGAAAGTCCGTATGGTCTGATAAACTCTTTTGAATTTTGAGGAGTGTGGCCTGGACCTTGCTGCTAAGTTGAGAATATTCTGTCTGGGCTTTTAATGTGGCTTCTCGAACGGGAGAAATCTGAGAAAATTCCAACAATGCCTCGCATTTGTCAGATAGTTCTTCCAGTGGGATTTTAATGGCCGAAATTTCTCCCATCAACGTTTTAGTTCGTTCCAAATCATTTGTAGTAGCCTTTTCAACCTCTAATGGTTCTGCTGCTAATTTACTTTGAGCTGAACTTAACAATCCATTCACATTTAACAATGAAGCTTCAAATTGGTTCCAAGTATCTTGGAATTTCCCTACTGCTCTTTTTTCCTCCTTGAGTGTTGCGTAGAGTCCTTCTAGTTGAGATTCTAATCCTCCAATTTCTTGGTTTATTGTATCTCTCCCATCTGAAGAAGAGGAGACGCTTGCCTTTGACCCTAATGCCTTTGTATTCCCCACCATTCCTTCCACACTGCTTAGAGAAAACGAGTCTAGCTCTTTTTGTTTTTGTTCTAGAGCTTCCCTATTGGGCGTAGAAGTATCAGACAGGGCTTGAAGGGTCATTCGAACTTTTCTCAGTCCCTCATTTGAAGCATTAAGTTGTTTCCAATACTCTTCATGATCTCGAACAATTCCTTCTAGCCTTGAAATATGCCCTTGCAGAGCAGTCTTGATGTATTCGTACCGGACAAATGTAGGCATGTAGGGTTCTTTTGGAAGTTGCGGATCTTCGTTCATCTTGTTTTCTAGTCGACCCAACAACTCGGCTTGGACACTTACTTCTTTTTCAATTCCTCTTAATTTTTCTAGACAGCCTCGTTTCTCACTGAGATCTACATACTCCATTGAACCATCACTGACTGGGATCTTGAGCTCAATCTCACTTAACCAGGCCCCGACCAGTTTGTCGGCTTTGTCCAACTCTTCAAGCAGCGAAGCGCGGGCAGCCAATTGTAGCCTCGTGTTTTGAATGTCACTCAAAAGTTTGTCGAATTCCGCCTTGAGAAGTTCCGTGTCTTCGTCTATTTTCCCAGCTCCTGTTCCCAACATTATCTTCTCCTTTAGTTCGATGGCATAACGGAGTTTATTTTGACCCTGTTGAAGTGTCTGAAGCAATCCTTTTACAGACTGAAGACGGGAGTTGACGTCACTCATGTTGTAGTTTAGATCAGAACAGAGGCTTAGTTTTTCTCTGGTTCTGTCCAACCAATCTTGGCATTCTTGGTAGAGTGCGGAATGTTGTTGATGCTCCTGGTAATAAAGCTCAAGTCGACGGTTCACTTCCCGAGCAAGAGAAAGGAGTGTCGAGAATCTTGTTGACATGCGACATGCGGCGTTGCTCACTCGAGAATCTGCGCAAGTTTCGAGCAATAGTTGGGCTTTCAAATTCAGTTTGTCTAGTTCTTTTTGCCAATCGAAAATTGTTTGGAGCTGACTTTGGAATTGTTCCAAAGCGTTCTTCTTATCGATTAGCGTATTTTGAAGTTTGTTAAATCCTTTTACTTGAGCTTCTGTAGCACTGAGCCATGACTCGGCTTCTGCATATTGGTCTTCCCATTCTTTCCAACGGCTAAGGCCAACTTCCAACTCTTTAAAAATGTGTTCAATTGTCTCCCTAAAATTCTCCCATTCTTCCTGAAGAACTGCAACTTCTTCCTCAATCACTTCTCTGTCCTCTCCATCCACTACCTGACAAGCTTGGCTCCCTTGAAGAAATGCAGTGTCCAACTTTTTCTGGCCTTCAGGAAGTTCGGACTTGAGAACTTTGAGTTGCGTAATTTTGTTGGAAAGAAGATCTTTTTCTCCAACTGGTTCAATTTTTGCCAATCGCTCTTTTGCTCCTCGAAGCCAGTTCATAAAATCTGCAGCAAAGTCAACAAATGCTTGGTGTTGAGTACAAATTTCCTTTTGTTTGGCGTACATTTCTTGTGCTTTTTTGCTTAAGGTTTGGTATTTTGTGGATATTTCTGAAGCAGGGGACATTAAATTTTCTCCTGAAAATAAATTATAAACAATAAATTATAAATTTTTCTTTTAAAAATTCAATAAAAGTAAAAACTAAAAGTCTACTACCTTTCGAAGTAACACTTTCAATCATTGGTTCAATTTGAAGAATGTCTGACAGTATCGTGTTGGTTTCTCTCAAGCAAGCTTTTCTTTCTCCGATACTTGCAGAACTCATCCCTGGAGTTGGATGACGCTTCCTTTCACCCCCGCGAGCTGGTTTCTGCTCTGCAACCTTCAACAGTTTTGCTTCTCTATCGCTTATCCACTGACTCACTTGGGAATAGGAAGTGTTATAGTCAGCCCATTGCAACAGAGCTGACTCAAGTTGCACTTTAGAACTGGCCATCTTCTTCACTAATCGCTCCCATTCGCCCTGTACTTCTTTTATCACTTCATTTATCTTTTCCCGACCGTCTGAGCGTGTATTTCGCAATGATTTCTCTCCCCAACTCACTGTTTCATGTACAAGTGTTTGCCCCTCTTCCTGTCTCCCTACCAGTCCTTGAATTTTGGCAAGAGCTGCGGTAATTCGTTCTTTTCTTGCTTCAGAACTTCCTCCACCAGAAGAACAGCCAGCAGTTTCTCCAATAATTTCTCGTGCTGTTGCCATCCATTGTTGGGCATTTTCATAGTTTTTCAGAAATTGTTCATGTTCGTTTCGATTAGCGTCGCACTTTTGAGCCACATTGGATCCCATATTTAACTGAACTTGATAGCGAGAGTTTAGGGCGCGGAGTTGTGCCCCAATGTCCAGATGAGATGAAATTAGGTCTTCAGCAACTTTATTGAATTTTGCGATTTGTTCTCCGCCAGCTTCAAGCTTACTCATAACCTCTGCCACATCTTCCACTTGCTTCTTTTTATCTGGAAGGTCTTTCATAAGCGTGGTTTTTGCGGCTTTGATTAAAATTTCGCATTGTTGAAGCCAGTCGCTTAATCGTTCATGTTCTTCCTTCCAGCTAGCTAATCGTGACATTACAGAATCTTGACCTTTTTTCTGAGCCTCAATTTCACGAAATAAAGACTCAAAGTTGTCAGTTGCGGTTTGGATTTCGGTTTTGATTTGGGCTTTTCCTTGGTCAGAGCTTGAGGCTTTTGCTACAGCTGCAGCTTGCATAAGTCGTTCCAGTAAAAGGCTCCCTTGAGGCTTTTTGTTCATAAGAGACGAAAGCATGGATCCTGCAGATTCTACGTCCACAAGTCGCTCTCCAATTGAGCGTTGTTTGAAACTGGGGATTTTTTCTTTGGTGCGCGCTAGCCAGCTGTTGATATCGTCTAGAGCTTCTGCATACACTTTATGGTCTCTGTACTGTGCTTCTCTGTCTATTAGAAGCTTGCGGATTTCGTCAGAAAGGGAGTCAAAGTGCTTGAAAACTTCTTGAGCTGACTCTGCTTGGTTTTGTTGCCCAGATGATATCATTTCAGAAGCTTTTCCTTTAAGTGTTTCCACTTCCAGTCGTTCACAAACGAGCTTTTCTTCCAAATTACGAATTGTGTCTAAATTGGATCGTTTTTCTTGTAGAGTTGTTTGAAAGGGTTTTGCAGCATTAAAAGCAGCCTCTAATTGTGATACGGTTTTCTGTATTTGATTAATTTGCTCGAGGAATCCAGAATATTTGTGAATGTTTTCATCAAGTTGGTTCTTTGTATCCACCATTCTAGCTGCAAGTGTACTGTATTCATCTTGAACTCGTTGGACGCTTTCATTAATATCCGCGTGACCGTTGGTAGCAGTGTTTGCAAGTACTCCTTGAGCCATTTCAACAACACCTTGAATTTTAGTGTAACCCTCGTCTTTATACATGAGAAGATCCTGTAAGAAAGATTAAAAAAAAATAAACAATAAGATATAAGATTTTTAATTTCTATCTTCCAATTACATGAACAGTTTCAAGCTTGGTTTCCAAATCCTTTTGAGAAAATTTCAAGTCTGAGCAGTAGGACAACTTTTCTTTGATGTCTTCCAGCCATTGAATGCAAGAGTCAATTTGAGTGTCAAAATCTTGATGAGAATTCACATAACCTTGCCAGTTATTTGTAAGCTCCTAAAATTTGGTAAAATTGAATTATTACATTGCACAAAATGTATGATTCGACGAACCTTTATTTTGTGGGTGATTTGCTGATATTTGATGGACAAATCTGACGAAGATGCAGATGATCCACGAACAGCAGATCGTTGAAGATTTAACACCAGCTCTGAAACTGAATCCAACTCCAATTCCTTTGCTTTAATCTGCCCTTGAAGGCTTTTAAGGTCGTTTAATTGAGTC
>JAQIXN010001234.1:0-20846 GCA_034698145.1 Proisotoma minuta | reverse complement strand
GATGTCTCTGTGACGAAAAAAACGTCACAAGGACATGTCCCTATGACGAAAAATGTCTTTTTGCATATGGGGTCTCAATAAAAAAATAAATTGAAAACAAGTAAAATTTGAGCTCAAAAAAAGGTCAGAGGTCAAAAAATGTTACAATCAGAACGATTTAGCTAACTCTCCGCTACATATTTACACCTGTTTACCAAGAGTTTATTGGAGGGTGGGGTGAAAGTTTTACATTGTACTTTTATATTGTACTTGGGGTCTATGCTTTTTGTAAAGCTTTGTTGTGAAAACAAGTAATATTCAGAGATCTTGAACTGTGGGGATGAAGAGAAAGAAAAAAGGAATTTTACTTTCTTCTCTCAAAAGCTTTCCTTTTGTTACTTATTCCGCGACACGCTTTATTGGTGCCCTGAGTCTTATAATTTTTCTTTTACTATCTAAATCTTGTTCCCTTGTTTTGCTGCTTTGAATTGATGGTTTATCGGTCGTTATTTGTTTTCAAGTTTCAAAACAAGAATATAAATCACATTTTTCACTGGTTAACGAATTGCTTTTATGCTTATAAATGTGTACCATCAATTTAGAGTAGCGTCGATTAAATTAAATTGGAATTTGCCATGTTTATTTCTTATTTACTTGTAAGTAATTGAATTTGTTGAATTGAAACCAAGTCGCTTAACTTCATCTCACGTTATAGGGCCTCAACACGGAAACAAGGAATAAAGAAAAGTTTTTTCTCCCTACACTGTATTGTATTGTATTCTATCAGCATCAATAGTTTGCAATAATGAGAAAAACAAGAGTTCCAAATAAGCCCTGAGAAGAGATAAGTATATAAGAATAAGAAGTAAAGATCAGGATCTTCTTAGAACACGCTTGGAAGTTTAGATTGTCCGTTGTGAGTGTATCCGGTGTTTTATATTGGCTGCCTCTGATTCCTTTCTCCGATAGGTATTAGTTTCTCTTTCAAATCAAGAATCGTTTTGTCTGAGTAGGGATTGGGAAAATCCCATTTCTTTTCATACTAACCAAGTCGGACAGATACAGAGGGAAAGTCCAAACAAACTGTTTTATCTAATTTTCAATTAAGCTTCTACTTCTTCCACGCACTGTTTAATTAATCAACCTACAATATCTGAACAACTCTGTTTTTGTTCTGATTATTCAAGTTAAAACAAGCTGAGTTTGCTCAGTCATTTTATCTGCGGTTTCAAATGACGTTATACATAGATAAACCTTAACCTCATCCACTCAAGTGTCAACTGTTCTCCGTTCATGTAATCTCAAGGGTGTACGTATAATTATATGAAAGGGTTTAAAAGATGATAGAAAATGTACAAACCTAAGGCCACTCCGTAAATCCAGGCGGATAGAGAATATCTAAAGATCAAATGCAAAAATTAATACTTAATTTTATGCATATGCAAGTTTAGAATAGAAAGCAGAGGTTTCTTATTTTCTGCTTGAACATTTTAAAAGCATAAATGGTTGTGTCAGTTGTCAGTCAGAACTAACCCGTAATATCCTTTGACGGAAGATATTGCAATCATGGATAATCCTTTGGGTTTGAGAAATCCAAGTCAGTCATGCCAAAAATGATGATGATGATGGTGAAAGCATTCATATGCAAATTCAAAGCCACGTTTTGCGATTGAAATTCATCGATTCCCATCCGTCCATTTGTAGTCCAACGAGATACCAGAGTTCATAAATAAGAGTAGAAAAAAGAAGAAAATGTGAGACATGGACTTATTTATAAACGCTTATCATCCTTTTATGAGCATTAGACACAACACGCTACACAAAATAATTTTACATGTGAACGTCCAACTTATAAAGTTAAAAAATAATCCTAAATAGCCTAAAAGGAAAGTTTAGATAAAATGGAAAAATACAATCCGACACATTGATGGACAAAAGAATTTTTGTTATATGAAATCCTTTTAAAAACCAACAGAATAAAACTTACCCGTCAAACAAGCTGTTGAAGTGCACAAGATTCGCGGAGAAAGTTGGCAGCTTCTAAACTTTTTGAGGGTAAGAATAGCACCAAGAATGACCCCAAGAGATAGTCCAAGCCCCAGGTGGGTTTGGAGCAATAGTAAAGAGCCCCCGGGAAGCCCCTCACTACGACCAAAATCAGCCTGGAAAAAATAAGAGAGAAAAAGAAAATTAGGCAAAACACGGAAATACTTTTTCAGTTTTATTCCCATCAATCACTTCCACTTCTTTGTTTACATCAAGCACTATGAGTTTCATTCCGTGATGAAAGTATATACGGTATATATACATGCTTTCACTACCTATCTATGGGTAGGCAGGTTGACAGGTTCCATTCATCAGATTTATTGATATTAGTTTGAACAGGGATATGAGGAGGCTTACTTGGAGTGTCTTTCTTCTTATGGTTGAACGAGTACAAGATTTTATGCAAATAGTCCGATATATTATATTGAACCTCCAGATTTCTCCAACATATTGAATCTAAAAGCCTAATAATGTCTTAGAGGATCTTAGATAAATTACATTTTTTATTTGAAAACCAGCTTGCTATAAACACTTGAACCTTTCTCCAAAATATATTTATTCCCTGCCTGCAGAGAAAAGGTATAATGTAAACTACTCAAACTTTCCTCATTTCTTCAAGTTTCGTCTCAATTTCCAAAGCACAACAAGGCATCATCGCCGTCACACGTCAAGCTAAAGCAGGACAAAGGACACGGGATGGTGAAATTTATTTAGGTTAGGCGGTTGTAAAGTTTGCTTTACTTTGTCCACATTAGAAAAGGTCATAAAATAGGATGACATATAGCTCTCTCACGTCCAAAGGCTCAAGTCCAACGTCAACCTTATCACCCGCACGTAGCTCATGAGTAACAGGGGACTCTGTTGTTTGGAAATGAGAAATGATCACATCCAACCGTTATGCTCTTAGCCCCCTACCTGACCATCTCATATAATGTTCTTTATGTACGAGAATGCGGATGCGGGAGTGTGTTTGAGACTCTGAACATATTCTGTTTCATGTGTGAAACTTCAGGAGCGGAGATTGGTCTCATTTTTTACTGCGGACAATCTGGACAAAGTGAAAGTGCTTCTTGCACCTCTGGAGAAATTTTGTATATGTTCACTCAATTTTAAGATTGGACATTTCTATTTTCACGCTCTGCTAGTTTGTCCACTTTCACCATCAATAAATTTATCAGGGCCAATTTGTACACAACCTACCTGTCATAAAATACATGCTGCATGACCAATTTCCTCTTCCTTGGGAAATATGAATGTACTATCACTTTTATTCCAACATTTACATTTCCTTCCTACTGCTACCGAGTATTTATGAGGTTATAAAATTTGGAGGAAACTTGATTTTATCTTGTTGTTCTAAAGAGAAATTGCCCAATTTTATTTTCTCCTCCGTCCAAGCCAAACCAGAGTTTCATTACAATCTTGTCTAAATAAAAACACATTGGCAATAATCCGAATTCAAAGGGAAAGTTGTACGCATTTTGGAAGTTGTATAGTCAGAAGAAAGCGGTGCACGTGTATAGGGAATTTGTACTATGTAATGTGGTACAAGGGGTTAAGTGCGTAAATGGGAATTTATGGACTTAATTTGTTTTGTCTTCTTACCATGAGAAATACGGGAGCGTAGAGACCAAAGGATGAGATGGCTGCAGACCACAACAAAGGCTTAAGACTGGGAACACAAAAAAGTTGAAGGGAACGGCAAATGTCGCCACCAATTGGGATGACCATTGAGCTCGTCGGACTTTTAGGAGATTCCACGCGTTGCTGAAACACATTCAGAGAGATGCTTGATTAATTTTCACTTTCTCTTAAATGAATAATTTATTGTACAAGGATCTATTGTATTGTCCTTATATGCGTAAATATACATATGTAATTCAGACATTTCTTGTTTGTGGTGGGTGATGATCTTATTTAGCCAGTTCTATATCGTCCTGTGTGGTAAATGGACAATAAATGTGACCGCTAATGGATCTTTTCCCGTAATAAAGAAAAGAAGTTCATTTACGCTCAACAATTCCATTCTTCTATTGTGCTGGACTTTTATTGCATTTATTGTCCAAATTGTTGAATGAAGGAGAAAGACGGTATTTAGAGAGAAGTGGTATTTAGTTTACTAAAGTGCTAACATCATTTATTGGAGAACCTAGAAGAAGAAGACCAATCTACAAAATTGAAATTGATAATGGAACATTTCATCTTCTAAAACGAGAAATTGTAATCCTTCTCCTCAAGGAAATAATAAGACTTGGCTTAGACTTTCCTTCTTCATAAATGTTACACTTGCCATTTATTGAATCTTTGAGCAGATGGTATGACAGTTGGGCAATGACACAAAAATGATTTATTAGTTTGTTATATTGCTTGGAAAGACTTGTGTCCAGTCCACTTCTGCTTCTAAATATAAGCCAAACCAATCTAGGCTAAGTAAAGGGAAGGAAATGATATTTGCTCAAAAGTACTCTGCAGATTACAGCCAAAGGAGAAAGAGCTGACGAGGAAAGAAAAAAAAGAGATTTGTGAAGGAATTATTGCATAGGCATCACACAGAAATTAAAATATTTGACATGTTTATTATATTAATTTTGATCTTATGCCTCACCTTTAAATTGGTATGTCCCCCTACCCCTGTTCCCCTGTCTCTCTCTCTAGGTTGATATTTTGAGGCACTCCGATAAAATGCTGGGAGAAGGACACAAATGGTTGCAAATGCTGCCCCCACCCTGAATCCTGCCCCCCACTCCAAATGACGGGTGAAGGAGAGGTAGAGGAGGGAGAACAGCGTCACACCCACACCCGTCCCCGCCATCACAACCTGCTCCACAAACTGACGACGTTTTCGAAAAAATTCTCCCAAAACAACGCCACTGCTTTCACGCACCATACAGGAACCGATTCCTCCGATAAGCCCGAAACTGCAAGGATTAAACATTTCATGGAGAAATTAACTCTTTTCCGCATTTCATGCATTTCTTGAAAATTCACGCTTTGATTTAGAAAGTTGATCCCTTTTAAATTCCAACTCACGAAGCGTGGTGAAATATGTAGAAATGCGAATAGGGAAAGTAACTTGATGTTACACAAACGTCTATACATCTCACATCTAGAATTTCACTTTCACCTCCACTTCCAGCCAAAGATAAGCTGGATGGTGTGGGTGGGTAAGTGTCTAAATATGGTGACAGTGGTGGCAGGGACTGAGCCAAAAACTTTGAATCGGATCAATTCTTCTCCTTTCCACACTTCCAATTCATACATGTCATTCAATCCTTAAGCCACTTTCTCCGGCCACATTCTGTCACATCACATCACAAAGTTGACGAGCTTTTCAATATCTACACTTCAATTAGAATTTTAAGACTCAATCCTTTTCACGCCCTAATTATTTCATATATGTGGCATATTATTATAATACCTATAGTATGATTTTATTTTAAGTATACCACTTTGAGTTTCTTACAGCCTTCTTTTATAAAATTAGCCTACCCGTGCATACATTTTGCTAAGTAGCCACTTTCTATTGACAGGAAAAACTTTTATGGATATCTATCTCGAAAATTGTTAAAAGAGATGACACAACCAAATCACGATCTGTAGCTGTCAATTTCAGCTGTCAAATGTCTTGCTTTCTCTCCTCTGTCATTGTCACATTACAAATGGTCCATTGGATACATTCCCATTTTCATAAATGTATAGCTTCCAACTTTCTTTTTATTTTATTACGCCCAAAATAGAATTTGTGTTGTTCGGCGTTATCTGATCTCTATCAGAGAGGAACTAAAGATCTAAAGAGTCACTGTCCTAGTTCAGTACAGATTATTGCACACTTGTAATGTACATAATGTAATGTTATTTGATGCAATATCAAACTTCAACAGAGTCCAACACCTTTGTTTTACGATATGTGATACGTGAGACGGAAACACATTACTTTGAACATTCAGTTTAATTTTGCAGCATAATTCGGTGCTCTTTCTAGTCCTAACATTTGGCAGTGCAATTGCAGTAGCTGTAATTTTAACCCTTGTTTATTTCAATATCTATGGCTCGGAAATGTGTGAAAAGCATTTTTGCTGAGAGCATAAAAGTATGCTGTATGCCATTACTATATATTTTATTATAATGGACAAAAGGGTGAACGCAAATCTCGTGGAAAATATTATAAAATGGCTAAATTTAGTCAGAAAAATATACAAAATTCAAAAGGTCTCAAAGGTACAGCTCAAATAGACATTTTTAAAAGAAAAGTTTCTTAAGCTGATTCTTATTTTACCTGAAGAATATTTGATGCATTTCAGTGGCAAAAGATGTGATAAGAAGAGAAAGTGGGAAGAGGATTCCGCCCACGAGAGAAAGCACCCTGACATTTTTTCTCCTACAAAGATTCACTATTAAAGGTGAGAAAATGGAAGAAACCGACCACGACACTGGTCCCAGCCAATCTGCAAATACACAAAATTACATCACTTTAATATCTTATGCTAAAATAAAACTCCATTGCCTTCCATTGAAGCATCCACAAATGCCCACAAAGACAAGTAATGGATAGCTCATGGGAATAGTTGGGATGGAATTTCGATCCGTCTCTTTCATGCACTCTCTCCAAGAAATCATTGGAAATGAATGAAAGAGTACATTCACTGTTTGTCTTTCAGGGACTGAATTGAGAGTTCCATCTCAAAGATAGAAAGACTGAAGAAGGAGACAAAACTAATACTAATGGCTCAATTCAATTCCGTCACTTTCATTGAGCAATGCTCCTAAAGACAAACTTTGGCCACGCTTCGTCGCTTCTGCATCAAGAAAGAGTTTAATGCGAAAACCACTAAATGAGTGCAATGAAGAGAAACATTCATTTTATAGAGACATTTGGGCGTGTGTAAAAATTGGCAGTGATTCCGAGTTATGAAATAAAGTTGTCAGCTAGAAAACTGCAACCTTATCAAAAGTAAATTAAAAAGAAGGGTAAAATATTTTGTTTGCTAAGCTAAAAGGACCAAAATTATTGGGGACACAAACAAGGTATATATATAGTAATTTGAAGGGGGAAATAGAAGAACCACAGCCAACAAATTAAAAGGTTCCGACACACAAATCAAGGAAGCCAAACCTCAGAACATTTGTAGCTAGCTCATTAATAATTTAAAAGTCGCATTGTCAGCATGCCATTAACAATTCCCTAATACTCTTAATTTTACTTTTAATTTGAGACGAGATGAGAAATTCCTGTAATTTTTAACTCTTTCAGAATTTATCTACCTGTCCATAAGGATGGGATTAAATTGAATTAGAAAATTCCTAAATTGTGTTTCACCCATTTAGGTAAGATTAAACTGCTGGGCGGAACTTTTAATGAAATGAAATTAAATTAGTCCCACACGACTTCCACTCTTACTTTCTCTTGGAATAGATTAAAGTGGGGAAAGTCTGTCATTAATGTCCTAATGACTCCTGTGGTCTTCCTATTTTGTGATGTTGAGAAGAAAGGGAAAGAAGAATGCTCCTTCTTCAAGTCCTGCATAATTTAATTGGTTTCTTTCGCATGGCTAATTATATGATAATACGTCAGAAGAAAATAATTTGTACAAGTTTTATAAAAAAAATCTAGCATTTCGTCATTATTTGCAGTAATTGTTTGAGACTATAACGAAATATAACTCGATACAAGTCTCGTTGGGAAAGTGAAATACAGAAATCTCGGTGGACTTTATTTCCTTCCAATTTTATTAAGGGAAAGTAGCTGACGATGAGTAAGACGAGAAGTTTGCCAATTTAATTTGATTGGTCCACCGATAGCTAGTGGAGGCCAACTAAGTTGGCCTCTTAATGTATCTCTCATTTTATCCTTATCACATCAGGGACAGGCCACAGACACTTGACTCCAACTTTCTGTTGAAAGGAGCATTTTGAGATTCTCCTCAAATACACAAACTTCCCTCCTTGGCTTACTTACTAGCTTAGTTGAATTTAAGTGGAATTAACCAATTAGACTAATTGCTCTATAAAATTGAGCGAAAACATGAGAAATGTATCAAACTATAAGAAACTTGTAATAATAAAAGGCAGGAAAAGATTTATTTGATGGCTCATTAAATTTATTTAGGAAATTCCGGTCTACTTTGAAGTTTGTTTAGATTTTGATTTGATTACTCAATCCCTTTCTTTGCTTGAGGCTTAATTGAGCAAATATTTGTAGGGAAAGTTCAATCAGAAATCAATACTTACGATGAGCAGTAGAGTCTTGGAATTTATTTGACAAAACAATGTGAAGCGCCCCTGCACTTAATTGTGCGCCCGAAGTGGTCACATGCGCCAGAAAAGCGCAGGCACAGACAATCCATCCCCAACCTATGGAACATAATAAAATATTCGAATTTGTGAATAGTCTCTATGTATCCAAAACTCACCCCCTTCAGGATAAAAATGAGTTCGAATGGCCCCAGTGTCCTGAAGTCGTCGCAAGCCGCCCATCTGCAAAGAGACAATAAACGTGGGGCATAAATCTCGTGTTGGCAGTCGGGGTGGGAGACAGCTAATTTCCTCCGCCCTTAATATCACAAACAAGAGTCAGCGGGTGCTTGGCATCCGGTGAAAAACAATAAATTGTCGGCAGAGTATAAAGCAATCAATGTATGCCATGTGCGGAATACTCGATGAATTTATTTATCTACTCTTCATTGTTTCACAAATTTCTTTTGTTTTGTGTGTCAATACATTTTGGAGAAATGGCTTGGAATTTGCAGTATTGCAATTTTTTATATGGAGAAGGCAAAAAAGGATGTTATTGAATAATTCATGGTGAGACTAGAATGGGAATTACACGGAGAAAGTAATGATGGGAAGAGGATTCGTTTTGAGTGAGTGCACAATTTGGCTGTGCCATTTCCATGTGGTGAAAGTGGAGAAGGGATAATTGATCCGAGTGTGACAATTTGACAATGTTACAGCAGACACAGAACATTATTTGAGGATAATGAAGGTGGAAGCAAATAGTTGGTGGAATTAAATGAGCCTTCTTTGTTTCCTCTTTGTCGTAAGGTTATATCAATTATATGTTTTGTTTTTGTGTAGTTCGTATATGACTAAAAAAGCACACAATATTTAATTCTCCCAAAACCACCTAAACAATGTAAACTTTAAGCATATTGTTTTCTGAGCAAAATTGTATGCAAATACAGTATAAAAGTATGATAATCCTTTACTCTATGCATCGCATTCTCAGACCGGATAAAAGAAAACAATAAATCTGTTTGCCTAAAAATATAAATCTAAATCTCATCCCATGTTCACTATCCCTTCCTTTCTCTCTCCCTTTGTTAGCGAATATTTGGGCTCTAAGAATCTGGTTGCAGTCGAAAGTAAGAAAAAAATGGAAGAATGGAACCAAAGAAGAGACACAAATTTGCGGAGTGTCTCAGGGGATTTTTTACAAGATTTTGTTGAAAGGGAAAGAGAGCCCGCATTATATTTATATGTATTATATTAGTTGTTGAGAGAGAAAGGTGGAGAAAATAGAATTCTAAAGAGTTTACATATTAAATATTTAATAACAAACATTAAAGAGACAAACACGTACAGTGAAGTTCGTATTTCTTTGTCACGTGGCTGGAAACAATGCTAATGGAATTCTCTCTCAATGATTTGTGGACTACGCGTTGAAATTGTACGAATGTAGAGAAATGAAGGTAAGTGAAAGCTTGTATTCAAGTCAAGTCATTAACGTGACAAATGGAGATGTTTTACTCGGGACAAATTCTTAGAGCAGTGCGTTGGATGAGTCGATAAAATCGAGTGAAAGTCTAAGACAAGAATGGAATGGGGAAAATGGACAGATTCTTGGCAACATTGAAATACCTCGACATAGGAAACAATGTTCCATCGCTTATATTATTTTTGGATGTATATATTCCATGCACTAAAAGGGGGTGGGGCAACAGACTGTCGAATATTCCAAATAAATAAATGCCTAAACATTCTTCAATCCTTTCTCTCTATGAGAATATTTTTTCACCAAAAATTGCTGAGTCGTGAAATAAAATACCAATTTACTCCAAATATCAACCAATCAATCAATATAGCTATCTGTCTTGTGGAAAAAAAAAGAAAAATTCATCTTTTGCTTTCTCCAAGATTTGCGGTATTCAAATGATTAGGGTTTGGATTTGAGATTTTTCCAAGAATTTGGAATTTTAAGCAAAACGTGTTCCCCTAATATAATATATATTTTTCTTCTTGAATCTTTTTCAACATTTTGTATTCTGCTCCGGATTGGAATTTGCAATGTAATGTGCTTCAATAATCTTTGCCTACCTATATAGAACTAAAGGAGCTTAACTTGAAAATTTCAAAAGGAATGTTAAAAAATTCTTTTCCAAACGTTAGATCTGGTAAAGACAGAGTTTAAAGAAGCCCCATGGGTTTTCACATTTTTCATTTCATATTTTCAATCTCAAAATTTGTCACAAAAATATAAAAAAAAATAGTTTTTATGATGGTGTAAGATGATGACCAATTTTATTACAGATAACAACCAACCATTTGGAGGAAAACCTCTTTTCATTTTTAATGCTACTCAAAGCTGTAAAATCTAACTGGCTTTCCCTACAAGTGATTGAATCTCTATAAAAGTATAAACATAAAAAATGCAAAATAGCTTCCGTCCCCTTCTTTATCCTGCAGATGACAAAATGCCAAAAGCAAAGTCTGTATGTGGTTGTGGACTGCTGATAAAATGCGTGCACTTACACGCTTAAGCTCCTCAGTTCTAGTATAAATTTTCCAAGAGACCACACAGCCCAAATCATATCATAACATTGGAGAGCATGCGGCAAGAACAGAAGACAGACCAACCGCTGTGCATTTGAGGTTGATGGAGAAAGTTTACAAAAGTCCTCACTTTCTCCAACAGCCCCAATCTGTGGGAGAAAATGTTGAATTGGTGGAGGGTGGAATTAGGCATCTTTGAATATTATTGGTTATATAACAAAGTTGGCAGATTGCCGAACAAGAAAAAACATGATGTGGGGAGAAAGTTGGAGTACAAAGTACAATTACAAGAATACTAAAAATGTGACATTAAGTGTCAGAAAATTATTGAATTGATGTCTTTATGAAACAGAAAACAAGATTTGTCAACTTTATTTGTGACGCAATTTAAAAGACACAGAATAGACATCAAACAATTGGATGAGAAAATGCTTTGACAGAAATATTCATAAAGTCACGTCAATCTCAATTTAGAATTATAATCTAATCATCGTAATAATGATCATGATGAATGGTCTTGGATCTTTTAAAAACACCAATGAACAATTTATTTTCAGGGTATACAATGCAATTGCATTGTATTATAAAAGCTATTCTCGCATATAAATCTCATTTTAGCCTGTTACGTAGTACAGAATAATAAAAGATTCCACTCTAATTGGCTTGACCCAAATAAGGGCTGAATGCTAATTAGATGATCCAAGGCGATGGGATGTAATGATTCGAAAGAATGGTGAGCTTGACCTGAAAGGAGAGATGAGAGGAGAAAAGAGTGATATTGCCAGTTAATCAGAAGCTTATCACTCAAGTCATGTCCCATTTCCCATCAGATCAGAACGCAGCCAGGAAAGTCAACTAATCCTAGAAATCAAAGCCATTTGCAAACTCCGTAATTTTAATTCCACCACTAAATTTCTTACTTTCACGTACACAAATACATGCTCAAAGTTTAAAAAACGTTCCACAGTTCCAAGAAATAATCTGAGTGAAAGCTGCCAAAAAACCTCAGTCTCCCTCTGCTCTCTTTATTCAATCGTTTTTCTGGGGAAAGTACGTGACAGAGTTGTGCTACCTCTCTTTATTTGCTTCCTTGGTTAAGAATTTCTCCTCTGACTTGGACTGTGAATTGATGGAGTTGACCAATCTCCTCCCACAGGAGTAAAGGGAGAGGGAAAAGTCAAGATGAAGAGTTCTCGTGTCAAAGCCAAAACCAAGTCTTTCGTGTCAACTCACATTTTTTTCACTCAACTCAACAACTTTCACCTCAAGAAGGGAAAATGTGGGGAAAATAATTGGAACGATTGGCAGAAATAGAGTTACAAAGGTAATGCTCATAAATTTAATTTTGCTGGGAAAGCAAATAAAATACAGATATGAGATTACAAACGATGACCAAATAAACTATTGGCTTAAATTTCCATTAGCTTGTAATTTAAGACATTTTAAGAGAAGCTAAACCAAATCAAATCTCGATCGTTTCTCAAATCGCAGATTTCGCAAGGGTTGAGAAAGCCGAGGATTACGTAACAACTACCACAGAGAAGAAAAAGAAAGAAAGTCTGTAAGATCAAGGCTTGAAAAATTACTTTTTGGAGTGGAATTGGAATAAAATGAGATCAAATCACAATCAGATCAAACCCCGAGAATAAGAATTCAAGAACCTTATGTGCTATGAACTCCTCTTTGATTTCATCCAAAGAAAGGAACTGATCGGATACACTTTGGCTTAGGTTGAGGATAAATCAAATAAATGTTGGTAACTTTGTGGTGCCATAAACGGCAGGTGGAGGAGATCAATCGAATATCTTAATCAATCCTCTCGCATGTTTATTTTTTCCTCCCTTTGATTGCAATCATCCTGCTGCGATTCATCAAACGTTATTTGGCAACTTACAAACAGATCCAGTTCAAAGCACGCTTATTGCTTTAGCTCCAACAACTAAGGGTGTCCGTGTAGCTGGCAGATATTACGTAATCTGGACAGAAGCCAGCAAAGGAACAAGGTGAAAGTCGAGGGTTTATTGTTTAATTTACTATTTTTGGAATTCGTAGTAACATATGTTGGGGAGAAAATTGGCAAACTTTACCCTATATTTATTTAAATTACAAAAAAGTTTTTAATCGAATCCATTGTCTTTTAATATCCAACTGACTGGGGAATGAATGGAAATATTTGATCTGTGAATGATGGTTTGTACCAGCAAAGAAAAAAGATTCGTTGATGCGTGGGAGTGATATTTTAGTCATTCATTTTAAACTTTTTTTCTTTTCAGAGAAAATGTCAGCCCAAATGGTGATAGATATTGATTGGCCGAGTCACACATTGTAACCAGACTGCTTTCATCTCAAAAATAAACTTAATTTCTTCCACAAGTTTGGTCTTGAATGAGAATTTGTGAATGGTTGTGTTAATGAAGAAAGTTTAAGGTACATGGATGAATGGGCTACTTTCATCAAATCAAATGATGCAGACGCAGGTGGAGTTGATTCCAACTTTAATAATTACTTTGGCGTTTGGCAATCTTTAATTGGGTTATGGAGCAAAACTCATCTTCATCTCATCAAGGGAATATATTCTGAAGCCAAGTTTTAATTGGGGAAAGTGATACAACCAAAATATAAGTTTGATTGAAAGGATCTTAATTGTTGGAGATAAATTAGGTAATTTAATATTAGTGAGGGGAAAGATGGATTAGAATTCCAATTTAAGTTGCGTTTTCTCTGCCTCTTTTTGTAATTTCCATTTCTTTATCCAAGTTTCCATCGGTGGATGTGGATGAATCCCGTCCACCGCATAATTTGGCAGGGGAATGCATATAGAGAAGGGAATTGAGGTGAAAGTGGAACAGAGTGAATTAGATCTTTGTATCAAATCCTAGCTTTCATCACATCCCTTTACCCATTCACACCTCAGATGGGAAAAGTGCTTTCACTTTCCCCCCAAACAACTTTTCAATTTTGCCTTTCGTTTACTTCTCATCAACAATTCAATATGCTCAAGATATTTTTACACTTTCGTTTTTCTCTTTTATGTAAGATATTTTTACGCCAATCACCAATTTCATGCCTACATTGCACATACTTATTTTTGATCAATGTTATCGTGATCGTTGTTATAATGATTTTGACTTAAAATGAATCCACGCACGTTGTTTCATTTTCACGAACAAGGATTATTTGATCCCAACCAATTCAATTTAGGAGAATGGAAAAGCCTCATTATAAGAACAGGTAGATAATGAGAGCTATTTTCGTATTCAATAAACTCTAAACCCAAGCACATGCTAAGAAGGATTCCAATTTCATCAAAGCTATTTAAAGTAACAGAGTGGATATGTATGCATCCATTTGGAGAAAGTGTTGAAAATGCAAATAAATGTTAATGGCAGCTGCACAGTGACTGCTGTAAAGAAAGTAATGGGACTATCAGGATTAAATATACGAATATGCCAAATATGGCTTAAAGAAAATGGTTTTAATGCAACATTATAAGACACCCTGTAGCAATACATGTAATCTATTCACATAATGCTCTCACAAGCAGAGAGACACGTAGAAAGTTAAGAAAATTACAACTTTTAGAATCGTGCAGAAATTCTTCATTTTTTCCCCTTTAATTTATTCTTGAATAGCAGCTGTGTTACGCAATAAACATGTTTCATTAAAACATGAATCATCATCTCCCTCATCACTATTCATTCATTTTCTTCGCCCTTCGGTCCAGTCTGCAGACTGCAGTGTTATGTAACCGTAATAACTGTTAAAAGAGCGATAAAATGAACACTTTGATATAAAAAATGCAAAGAATTATTACCACATAACAAGAACTTTCCCTTTTCATTCCTACACAATGGGAATTACGGTGCTTTCCCTTATTTTTAATTAATTTCCTTCCTTTCAACGCTCCTTTTAAAATGGTGGGACCAGCAAGAAGCTACTTTACTACACTTATCTTAATCTCCTCCTTTTCTTAATGTTTAATCTTAATGTCTGTTAGCACCAGTCATCATCATCACACCCATAATATTTTGCCCTCTAAAACGAGAAAAAATGCAGAGACCCACTTTTCTCAAATATTATAAAGAGAGACATGGCTTTGCTGCCGTACGCATTCCAAAGATTAATTTAAGAAGGGAAAGGTATGGCTTTGCATATCTTTGCTTTCTCTTCAGCTCTTGTTGTGCTCTGCTGGCTTCATCTTCCTCTCCAGTTGGACAATGTTGGTGAATCGCGGTCTGACCTACTTTGCTGGCTAATGGATTCATTATTAATTCGTAATATTCAGGTCTAGTCAAACCACGCCGTGTGCCCAAATTTTTAGAAAACAGAGGAGAGAAAGAGGATAAGATAGTTTCCTTTCCACTTGAAATCCAAATTAGAAGGTGACACACCTAATTTATTCTGCTGGAGAAAGCAAGTAGGGAAAACAAGAGAGTGGATTGTCAAAACGGTCGTGGTTTGGGTTCCTTGCGTAAAGGTGCGGTGTGGCTTGCGTGGTTAAATTAGAATTGTGAATCTTCTCACACCCAATATTTTAAGGAGAATCCATAAATTTTAAAGAATTTCCGGCTTGGGTAAATATTCTAATTTTTCATGACACTTTGTACTCTTAATCTTTGTAGCATCCCTTGGAAAAGAAAGGCCCAAAACTGAGCAAACATTAGGTGGCGAGAGGGAAAGGTATTGAGAAATCGCGTTCATATTTCATCATCCAGAATATAACTCTCCCAGCTATTCTCTGAAGGAGAAATGCATTAGCTGAAGAGTTGTGAATTCGATAAATTATGCAGAGAGAGAGAAGATGTGAGTAGAACATGTCCTCATGCCACAAGCAAAGGTCTTCTCTTGTTATTTCATCTACCAAAATTACGAAATCTTGAACAAAGGCACATTAAGATTTAATTTCCTTGTTCTGATGGAAGTTGGATTAGTTTGATGGGATTTAAATTATACATGTAGAGAAAAGGGGTAGGTATAAAAATTCGTAAAATCCTGTAAAATTAAAATGTCATTTAAAGGAACAGAAAGTTAATTAAGTTGTAGTTTTAATTACAAAAATAATTATATACATGCATGCAGGAGTTGCTCTTGTTTGATTTAAAATGTATTCAAGGTATTAGTTTCATAATCCATCCAATTATGTAACACGAAAAGTGAAAGTAATGTTGAGCAAATATTTTGACTATGTCAAATTACATGAAAGTAACAAATGAATTTAGATTTAATTTGAGATTAACACGGTTTTTGAATAGTTTTGACTCGTAGTTTAAATGAGGCCTCTGAGGCTATTGGATTTGTAAATGTCCAATGCAGGGCAAAGTAATCTGGAAATATTTAATAAGCTGCTGTCTACTTCCGACTTGGTTTGTGGGACGGCTGTATTATTTTATCTTGCTCTACTTCACACGAGCAGACAGGTCAGTCCCTGGACTTGTGTAATACCTTAATTCGTGCCTTCCAACTTGGGAAAGGTGCATTATTATTTGGCCTATGTAGGGAATAAATGATGAAGTTTAACTAGAGATGATAACAAAATCCGGAACTGACAGCGACAGACACAGACACGACTGTGTACAAAACCACAAATCCCCCGTCTCATCCAAATAAACAATGATTTCATCATACAACGAGATAAAATACCCAAAAAACAAACAGCGGATGTAAAAGACAGAATAATAATTTCATATATAGAAAACGTTTTGTATCCATCAATCAAATGAAATGTTGATTTTTTCAACTTTCTCCATGAGAAAACCCAAAATAAATCTCATATGTACATAAAAATGAAACACAGTCGTTACGCTTTTTGAAAATAAATGTTCAACTTCAAATAACTTGCTTTCACATCAAAAGAAAAGAATTCATTTAGAAAATAGATTTTCGTCTAATTTCCTTTTCCAGGTTTGCTTTCTCCGGTTTTGAATGCTACATTATGTAATGAAGTTGATGAAATGCATCTTGTTATTTTATTTATCCCATTCAGACTGATTGCTTATTAATGTGTGGGCACAAAGGAACTTGTATCTAATCCATTATGACAAAACATGTTTTGTTTGCTTATAGACGTACTTAGTTTGCAAAGGAGCTTTAGTAGAAATGAAATGATATTCTCAGTTCAAAGGTAGGTTTTAATACTTTTATGTACACAAGATCAAGGGCCCACGTTTCTCGTTAAAGCTAAAGCTTTTTCTACTTATCACATCTTCGTAAATAGAGAAAGTCAAAAGAATTTTTTTTTCCAAATGGGCAGCTTTATTTCATTAAAAGAGAAAGCAGCAGTCTCTTTATTTAAAAGATTAAATGTTTTCAAAAATTCACTTTTAGAAAAAAAAAGAAAGTGTATGAGATGAAGATACTTTGATAAAATGAGTGTCTCGTGTTGCAGCTGAAAACGTCGACTTTTTACTTTTCTCTTATGTAGCTTATTTATTTTACGATAACGATGGGGTGGGATTACTATTGTTAGTGATATGATCTCCTCACTCAATGCGCTACTCAAATTCAAAAGATCCAATGTCATGCAATCCCAAAGACACAACAAGATGCTGCCACTCTTCCCAGATTTCTGCTAGACTGTGGTGACATGGGTAATGTTACTTATGGCCACATAAATACAACTATTCCTTTCACTTTTTCCTCCCACGCAAAATGTAAAAAAATGTGAAGTGGCGTAAATAAGTTGGAGTACATATTATATAATATATGTCAAATCATTATTGATATCACTTAATTGGCTTTTAGCCCAATAAATCAAGGGACTAATTAATTTAATGCAGTAAATAATAATAAAAGATTTTCCTTTATTCTTTTCCGTGAAAGCCTCCTTCCTTTAAATGGTTGAGATAGCAAGAGGTAGCTATAAATCTTGTGCACAATGGCTCATGAAACAATTGAGTGTCATATTTCACACCAGCATTCAATAGGGGAATCTGGAGAATAGTTCGACCAATAGCATAATGCAATGCTAGAAACAAAGGAACAAAGAAAAGGAGGAAATGTGTCTGGTCCAGTTGTGATCGTAATGTAGCTCACACATTGAATGCCTTGTCATCTCCATCATTACCAAACTTGCTTTCTCTTCCCCTCTCTCCCAATATCACAATGACTTATAAATGGGGCAGGAGAAAGTCTGATTTTTAGCTTTCTAAATTTTAGATAGACAAATTATTTTAAAGAAACATCTATATATTTACATGTGCACTACAGATGTTCCAAAAATTAATTCATCTGCAGCATTCCAGCTTAGAAAAGAGAACATCCCATTTTTTTCTTTGTGTTCGAATAAAAGCTGAGGCTATTCTTCTTATTTATCTCTTGTTGACATTCTTTGTTAGGTTACAGCCAATCCTTCAACTAACCAAGCGTATGTATGTAAGAAGACTAGAATTTTTCATTCTGAATACAATGGTCATCCTATTTCTAATCCGACTATAGAACCAGCCGAATTGTGACAGTTTTGAGCTGACCAGGGATAGGATATAAGGCTACTTACAATTTATTTGATTGTGCTCCTCCCTTACAATCTCCAGCTTGTCAGTTTGTCCTCAATTTGAAATAACGCAGCTGGGCAGTAAGTCTAAATACAACAATGGCTTTGGGCAGTAGGGAATTGACAAAATCTGGGCATCAAACTCAACTTCTCCAATGAATCCTTTATTATCCAACGCTAAGGAGAAACTTCCACCTGCGACTTCCTTCCTTTAAATGTATAATGGATAAGCCAACACACTTTGAAGATCCTTACAAAAAAGGGAACAATGAATAGGAGTCCTACTCACTGCAGGGAATAAAGAGTAAAAAAAACTTGGAGGAAATAAGATTTTTTTTAGCAAAAAAACATCATTTGCCTTAGCACTACTTATATTTAGATGATGCTAGTGGACTAATGACTTTTGAAAAATCAGATAATTCTTTATTGAAAACTTTAAAAACTACTGACGAGCTTTTTTGGTAATTTGCTTAATCTTTACTTTGCCTAGTTTTTTGTAATCTGATCTCTTAGATTTTCGAATTTGTATTACATTTGCGTATCTTTCTCTTTTCCTGAAATCAAGCAATGGAATAATCAGATGGTATCAAAAAAGTAGAGCTTAAAGTTAAGAGAAAGTTTTGCTTGCAGATTTGCTCATTTGTACCCAGGAAAGATTTGGATTTGGAATCACGAGACCTGAGTCAAGTCCGGAATTCAGATTTCTTTCAGTCAACACGTTACTTTGGAGAGGTATAGAAAGTGGCTGGGGGAGATAGATATCCGGACACAGTTTGCTCCTAAACTTGTCAAATGGAGAAAGTGAAGCCGGAAACGGAAATGTTCCCACCGATGGGAATTTAGCTACAAAGTTTGGAAATGAATTTTGTAAAGATATACTTTGAAGTAATCCAGGACAAATTTTATCATCATATTGTCAATAAATAGCATAAATGTACATATGTCATTTAATTAGGAAGCAAGTAAATTGAAATATTTAGTTCAAACAAAATCTTTGAACAAGAGGAGAAGGGTTTAGATAGCTTTAGATTAAATTAAACAAATTGTTGAGTGGATAAGTAGGTAAATGAATATTGTAACAATTGAGAGCAAGAGTTCAGTGAATCATGATGCTTTGGACTAATTGGCTTATTCCCCAAGTACCCCTCTTTCCTTCACTATTTGGACTAGAAAGAAAAGGGCAAATCAAATTACAGAGGAACGAAATGAGCTTCTTTAAACAATGGAAACAAGTCAAGTGGAGTCAGGGGTCTTTTGTAAAATTACAAATCTCTGAATGAAATCTGATCAAATCACATCCAAAAGAGAAAGTATACTACTTCGTCACAAATGTATGGGAAAATTTGTTAATTAAATATGTATGCTGCTTACATATATTTCACAAACCAAACCACAATTCCACTGACTGGATAAACAATGGGGAGAGCAAGTGGAAATTGGTAAGGGAGTCTAATAATAACTCTTAGATTTATGAGTGAGCCAGGTAATCCTTTCTGACACTTTCTCAGGCTACAAGAAGGGCCAAATCCACCCAAACTACTTTAGTACACCACAACCCTCTTGATCTATTTTGCTAACAAACTGAAACTTGTCTAAGCCAAGCAAACTGCAAGAGGGCTAAAACTTCTTATACTTAATCCAACATATGACTAAGGAAATTTAAGGAAGGAATGTGTGACTTTCAACTTGTGTTTTCCTTCTTCTGAAATGTTTAGATAGCAATACTTAGTCTCAGCCTCCAGCTTCAAATTGTTCCAATAAAAACAAAATAGTGAGAGAGTTTGGGAAAAGACGTGAAGTTTGTCAGTCAAAGATAAATAAATTGAGTGAGAGTGAAATGGCTAAAAGCTAGAAGCAAATGAGCCTTTCACTCTCACAAGACTCACAACCTTCAACTCCATTTAACTCACCAGTTGGCCATCCAAAAGAGGCTTTATACTGTTACGCATCCAACGTCAGGAAATGTGTTTAGTTTATACCCAGAAGTCATAAAATGTAAGGAATTAGCCCGGAAGGAAATATGGAATTCTCCTGATGCATATAAATCCAATAGTGTGATAAAATCTCGAGTTTCCCAGCCTGAGAAATTATTTATACCAGCTATAATAGTGAAGCATATTTATTTGTAAGTGCGTAGACTTGTGATTAATCCATGCAAATTATTTTACGTCTCATCTGCACCCACACTATTAATATTGAGCAAGTGTTTCACAATTTATTAATGCTTATTAATCCATAATATATGTACACCATGACTTTGTTTCTATAAAAAAACTACATGCAATGTGGATACTTAAAACTGCTAAAAGCAAAGATATGATTAGCCTTGATTTAAACTTTCCATTTCTTTCCCTCAAGGAAAGAGGTTTAAAACCATTTGGAAAATGAGTAAAATGGGATAGCCTCCGAGCTATTACAAAATAGAGGGGGAGTAAAGTGAAATTTAAAAATACATGCTTAGCCCTAATTCAGATACCACTTTGGAAAAGAAACTTATATGCAAAGGGGATAATGCAATACACAGGAGAAAGCAAAATGGTCAAATCTCCGTTTCTTTTCTAAA
>JAQIXN010001233.1:0-20854 GCA_034698145.1 Proisotoma minuta | reverse complement strand
AATTGTTAAAATGTAAAATTTTGTAACTATGAATTAAATTAGTTGACAGGTCGTTTTACGATGCACGCT
This sequence comes from Proisotoma minuta, assembly GCA_034698145.1. Taxonomy (NCBI): domain Eukaryota; kingdom Metazoa; phylum Arthropoda; class Collembola; order Entomobryomorpha; family Isotomidae; genus Proisotoma; species Proisotoma minuta. The sequence goes on along the minus strand of JAQIXN010001233.1, from coordinate 20,785 downwards.
CTCAAATATATGCGGTCAGCCAACCATCATTTCCATCTATTCTACTTTTACAGTATGGCCATTTAATCCCATAATTACCCTAATCCTTTCTTATCACCTGCATCATTACCTCCGTCTTTCATTCCAAAGATGCACAAGTTACAGGCATGAGTAATTATTTTGCATCTAATTATTTGGCTTATAGGGTAGTGCGTCTCCCAACATAAATAAAATATGTAAACTAGTTATGATAAAAAACGCACCATTTTCGGATAAAATTTTAATTAAGCTTCTCAAGTACAAACATAAAGCAGAAATTGAAAGTGGTTGCAAGTGATAGATGTGGTCTGATGGTAGGCGAATATAAAAAGTGCATGGAATCATTAATTAACTCTAAGTGCCTTATATACGAATACAAATTTGTAGTTTTTGCTCGACCAACTTCTTTAACATGTCCGACTGATATTTCAGCACAGAGTAATTTAATTTCTCAACCAGAACACAAACAACGATTTTATGAAGTTTGAGCTTTAAAAGTAAATCATTATTTAGATCAGTTCAATTCATAATGAAAACATCAACTAACCAAATAGATTTTTTTTTACATTTAAAGCATGAGATGGGTTGGTAATGCAAATAAAAATTGTTTTGTTACTGCAAACTTTAAAAAAAAAACTCCAACAATTCGTCACGACTGTCTATTTTGTAATTGAAAAGTTTTGTCTAACGCAATTAGGGAAATGTAACTCGAGAGCATGACGACACCCAGCAATAAATTGTGAATTGTACGAAAGTCAGCATTGAAATAAATTCTCAAGATGTCAAGCCTCTATTATTTAATTTTAATGTGACCAAGATAAGTTGATTTATTTACTGAATTTTTTCAGCCACATCTGTTTTTTACCATTCCTACTGCAAGTTTTGCATTTTATACTTTTGAATGATTTGAATACGTTTCACAAGGAAATAGAAAAAAATAAATGAATTCACAAATAAATTACAGCGGGGTAAAGTGATTTTGGACCATCCTTTAGAATACAAAGCGAATTGTAGGTACATATACAACATTCAGAGTTATTTATGTATTCCTCTGTATATAATAAAGCTACAGGAAAGACTAACCAATTTTTTTGCACATGACTTGAGTTCTCATAATAATATAATTGTTAATTTAAACATTGTTTTTGCAATGATGGGTGTGTAGTGTGTGTATTTGATGCCTGATTTTGCAACTCATTCTCTCATCATTGTTCCAGCCATATTTAGTTCGCATGTCATGTCATCATCAGGACGATTATTCGTGAACATAAAAAGCATACTAATTGACTATCCACTATGAGTGTTAACAAAATAATTCTAGTGCCTACTTGAAAATTTAAAGGTGTCTGCAAATATGGCATTCGATTAAGTGAAAGCATATTATCAAAATCTTATGGTAGATTAGTTATTGCAAAAAAATATTCAACCTCGCCCCACAATTGGATTGGCAAATAATAATGTCCATGAGAAATGTCGAGAGACGAAGAAGGAAAAACAACAAAACAAAATTACAAGCAGTCTGCAAAGCAAATAATATGGATTTTGATATTACATGAAAGTTATTATTATTATTGCATATCTATTTTCTCAAAAGCAAAAGAAGAAAAAAACGTATATCTAAAAGAAGTTGTGGAAAAGTACAAAAGGAGCAATGAATTGTTGATTTAAGTAACAACCGTTTACTTTTCGTCTAGAATCTGTCAGTTGCAGACAACCATTTGGACACTATTGTAGAAAGAATAGAGGGAAATGGGCGAATGGAGATGTCACTTGAAATGAAGGAGGCATTATCGCCAATTCGTTTAAAGTACTTTCTCTCAATATTTGCTCAAGATGATGAGAAGAAAACTTTATACATAACAAGCAAAGTCTGAAGGATATTACATTATTACATATTTTGTTGCATTACATTCTCCACTTTGTACTTTAAACTTTGTAAGAGACATTGAGGATTTATGCATTTAGTGAATTTCTCAAGTTTTGAGGATAAAAACCATATTTCAAAAGTCCACGAGAGAGAACCATTAGCATTAGCTCTCGCTACCTGAGACAAAAATAATCGTGAGTCGTGACCGGATGGCTTCTAATAATTTCATTCCCCATAAAGTTGGGGTGCATATTTATGATGCGATCAGTTCCATTTAATGGAACGCTTACATATACGCAACCCACGTTCCCATATTTTGTGAAATGTTTGGTCCGACCATGAATCATGAATCATCTGCACCAAATATTTATTAATGAAGCATGTCCCATTATGTAAAGGAAGTTGTAAAAATAGCTCTACCGCCAGACCAGAGAAAATTGTGAACTGTGTGAAGAATACAAATTTGGAAGAGTCTGCAAAACAAAATTTATATTTTGTCAAATTTTCTTAACCAATTTGGCCATGAGAATTTTAATAAAGATTTCGTTTCGGATGAAGAGATCCGCTTTTGAGGGGAAAAAGTTAAAAAATTCATAGCATATGTATGCAAAGAGCAAGGTTGCTTATCCCAATTAAAAGCTCGATAAAGGTTTGGCTAAGAAAAAGTTGTCGGTGCCTCTCCATTAAAAAAAAAAACTTCAAAGAGTCGCCTTTATACTGATGCCGTCTCAGCTTGATTTTACAGTCTTGTTGTCATAATCAGATGTAGATGCCTTTTAACTAGTTCCCCCGTAAAAAAATCAAGTGTTGAAATGAAAATGGAAGAACTTTAATGTTGATCAATTACCGAGCATAAAGTTTAATGAATCATCAATATCGTTTAATGTATTTCAAACGTTCAATTAAATCGTGTAGTTGGGTCCGAAAGTTGTTGTTCTTTTAATGTTGTCGTCCACCACTTCAATAAATTGGATTACTTTTGTCGGTTTTTGCTCATTTTGAACAAGTTGAGCAACACTCCCATCAAACATATTTAAGCCACACCAATCCCTTCTTTTTCCTCACTGCCTCACCTTGAATCTAAAATCCGACAGAGCTAGTGGTCGTGGTAGTGTATTAAATGACGCAAGATAATTACATGTTATAGATGAGAATAAAACACACCAAGACAGCCATAATTCCTGTGAATCTTACATTTTTAAATCTACTTTTCTCTCTAATCTTGTTATTTTGGAGGATGAGTTAACTTTGCTCGCAGTCAGCTATGGCATTTTATTACAGTGTAATTTTAATGCATGTAATACAGGTGAATGTGTTGATGAGAAAAGGATGTACTACAATATAATATCTCCCAAACTGAATCAACCTTGTTTAGCTGTAAAGGGAAACAAGATTTCATCTACAATAAGTCAAGCAATAATACTACCTAAATATTTAATATTATTAAAGTATGTGCTACGTTAACACTAAATTTCGGAATTTGTGAGATAATTTATCTAAATTCTATTCCATCAGTTTTGCTCTTTTCGGCTCAACATTATGTCAAATATTATCCATCTGGGCTTCCTCTACGTTAATTTAATATATTACCAAACCCATTACTGAAATGGGGAGATGCAGAGACAGGACAGGAGGTGTCCGCCGAATGAAAAATGATGTGAAATATTTTTCATTTACTTCTCAAGACGAATTATTACAACGAATATGTAACATGAAATATATAACAATAATTATATATAGTTTATCTATCTATATCTATGCAGCGTGGCATAACGTAAACACATCTGCCACAAAATGTACAAAGGACAATGAAAAAGTAGCCTGAAATAAAGCCATATCATGGATTGTGCAAGAAATTGGGTTGTTTTTGTACACTGGGATGATAAATCATATAATATGTCCATGTTTTGACAAATGACATATCCAGACTTAAATATTTGGGATATGGGACAAACAATAAAAATTATCTTTTATGAAAATAATACAGAAAAATAATAGTATTGTTCAATTATGGTATAAATGAATTTATCCGCAGATGAAAGTAAAAGTTAATCATTTATTTTTTCATTGGTCTTCTTGGAAAGAGTATATATGTAGTGTAAGTGAGTAGCTGGCGAGTAATAGGTCAACCCAAGTAAAAGAATCTAATGGTCACTTAGGCGTAATAAGATATACTTAGGATTGGGAAGAATTAGGTCCACAAACATATAAGAGAAAGTTCAGTAAAAGACTTGTTAATAGTCTTTGGTCACTTTGTGTTTCTTGGCCTTCCCAAAAGTAGTATCAAAATACCATCTAAGGCTTAAATTGCTCCTACTACAGATAAGTCTTAATAGCTTTTCACTCTGCACGACTACGCCTTCACTCCTTCCATCCTTTCTTTCAGATAAAAAACAAGCATCATGTTTGGCTCTCTTCGATTACGTGGCCTCGCCGGTATATCCAACTTTTCAGCCACTTGGAATTGAAACAAAAAGTACGTGGAATGAAACAGGGAAATCACAAACTCAGCTTCTTTCCGTATTTTGGCAAAATGTAGCAAACTAACTCTATAAACATTCGCATCATATCTAGAGAGTTATAGCTTTGGTTTCGTTAAAGGCTGGATTAAAGATGGAGAAACATAAAACTTGGACTTAAGTCATGCCAAGCTAAAACGGATAAAAGCAATCCGTTTCTTTTCCGAAGAAAGCTCAAGGAGATGAGGAAACGAGAGTTGTGCTTGTGACCTGAGTTAAGGGGAGAAAGCGTTTCCTTGTAACCTTCACAAAAACATATGGCAGCTTGTCACCCAACCAAACCACCGAGAGAAAGAAACGGCATCAAGCATTCTCATCAACCAACCACCAAATACCAAATACTTTCTCCACAATTTAAGTTTTCTGACCTTTCTCCAACAAACTTTTATTTTGTGGTTTAGCCATTTACAGCCATCCAAAGTGTTAATAAGTTGCAGTTAGATTTAGATATTGTATTTTGCACTTAATTATGAGTAATATATTTATATGCAATGTACGTGGAAAGAATATTTCCAAAGCTGGTCTACTACTACCCTTTTATAGAAAGTTTCATTTGAATTTCACACGACACATGCTAAAGACCCTAAATTACAATCCCCAGATGGAAAATAAACTGGAAACATTTTTATACTCAAAATTTTCAGGTGGTATGTATATAATAACCATCACGCATGCAAACGGATCGTTGGTTACACTCCGTTAATTTACAGGCCAGGTATTTATGAACCATCATTGTGTAAAAATATGTGAAACTATTAAAATCTGCTACTTGAACTTATTATTATCAACAGTAAACGTTCATGTCTTAATACAAAGCCGGATATCAGTTTTTGAAATGTTTTTAATAGTTTCCCTATTTTTGTTTTTAGCTGTTAACTGTTTTCACCTGTAATTAAATATCAAGTACATAAGTAAGTACTTCAAATATTTTTTAAAAAAGAAAAACAAGGAAAAAACCGGCTGTATAATTTCCCTCACGCTATATTTTGGCTGAAGCATTAAAAAATCAGAAACTCTTTTCATTCATAAACTGGAGAAAGTCATTGACGTGTGTCATTCCACAACAAAAATTTAAGCAGGTTGATACAAGGATGGAATCTTTCATATTTAAAATCTATTGAGCATTCTCCACCTCGTAGTGTTTTTTTTTGCACATGAAACTTGCATTGCACCCATTTCCAGGAACTTGTGGAAAATTATTTACTGAAATTCTAGAAATCAAGGAGCGGAAGATGGATGTTTTCCCATTAGCCATATTGTATTCCATGTAACTGTAGACATATATGTACAAAGGACAATGAAAATGAAAGAGCAAACAAATAGCAAATGAGTATTGAATTCCCTTGGCCGCTATATTTATGTGGGACTATATAGTCAATTGAATGAAGGCTTAGCAGAGAGTGAGGAGAAAGAAAAGCTGATGTGAAATATGTAGAATGCCACATGCCTTTCAGCCCATTTCCCAATTCATTAATCAAACAGCCAGGGGAGAGTCATTATTTCACGTACGTCTTCAAAATTCGACGTCTTCAGTGCATGCCTACGTACATATAGTTCCTAATGCTTCTCATTCATATTGCCGGTATTAAATATATAAGCAAAGTCGGAATCTGGGTTTCCGTAAGTGATGGAGTAAATGATCCACTCTAGAAACAAAATAGGACATTATAACTCTTTCCCGTGTTCAAGTTCAATACACTTTCCTAATCATCTCAAATAACGTAATGGCCTGGACTCACTCAACGACCGATGGACTGCATGGTGTTCAAATATTCGAAATTTAAAAACTGAGTGATGGGTCGTAATTACGAAGAAATGCAAATGCTTTCAATCAGTCACACACTGAACTGATGTTACTGAACTTGAAACAAATGGCTTAAATTAATGACTCCACTGTGCTTCAGTTGGTATGCTCTGCTAGCAAATAAAATAAATGGTGCACAAGATGATAAGTGACAAATTCCAGTTCATACCGCGGCTAATGGTTTATAGCCTCAGGTCCCCTTTGGATCTCATTCCTTGAAAGCTCTCTGAATTCTAATACAACAGCCTTATTAATTACATGAGAGCAATTACCGAGAGCTAAACTGCCAATTCCATAATATTATTCTCTTGCCTTAAACATCTACTACTAGTATTTTTTTCAAAAACATAATAACATTGTTGATAAAGTGGAGTTTAAAAGTCATCGCACAAAAATCAATTTCATAGCCAAGCCAATGAAGTAAATGGATTTATTCAACCTTCACCTAACTAATAGACTTGAAATAGTAGATGAATTTTCACACGAACAAAAACAGAGTCACCGAATATTCAAAAGCCATTGATGTGAGGAAATGAATGCAACGTCCTATATACATAATGTTCATAACGTAATTATCGGGAAGCGTGACAGTCAAGATAGTGTAGTAGGAAACGTGTGTATCCTCATGACAGAAGATTCATTTTTCAAACTCAAAGTTTCATCATAATAGATGTCATTTGCAGTATATATAAGATGTATATGGCGTACGTGTGTAAGTATGCCTTCTACCACTGTTTTTCTTGTATTTTGAAACTAATTTCAAGATTCTAGTTGTCATTTTGTGGTAAATAAAAATTATGTTTAGTTTGGCTTGTGTTAACCTGGAACTTTTACAAGTTGAGAGTCATTAGTCGAAATTATCTGGCACTCTTGCCCCATATGGCGGAGCAATTACCACCCAAGGCTTCTTCCCAATATTATTCTGCTCTTTCTATTTCAGATGCCAAACTAACTAAATAATAAATCCATTTTGCATTGTGACAGAAAGAGTATTATGTGGATTATTAAAATGATAGACTAATTCAATATGACTCAAATTGCCCCATTATTTTGTGTTAGTATATCCAGTGCATTTGATTAGTTACAGAATTTAAATACATGTGTGAAGAAGCAGGAGTACAGAAGAAATAATAATTATTACGAAAGTGGGAAAATGCTTTGAGACGGAAAGAGATAAATATGCAATCAATCATATATGTATAAAGTAACCGTACATGCTTTCTTTCTCTCTCTGTATGCTCTTTTTAAATTGAATGGAGTGGATGCTTTGTTTTTTGAATGAAGTGCAGAAAGAAGTCAAAACACACAACAGAGGGTTATTTTTCAAGGAAACTTTTGTTTTATTGAATAGATTAAGTTTAAATTGATAATGTTTACTTACGTAACAGAAAAGAAGCCTAGTTAAATGTATTAATAGTTAATATTTTATGTAGTATAGATTGTAATACACATTTAAATTGACTTTTTTGTTTGTTTTGACTCCTTTTCTGAATTCAGTTTAGTTGTCTGTACTTGTATCTATATTTGTAGACTTAGCATAGTATAGGATATTTGTAATTGTAATTTGTTTGTAAGCAGACTTAACTTAACCATGCTCTTGCTTCTTCCATATTTAAATTCTGTCTAATACACCCACAACAATAGTGGATCATCAAATATGTTGGATTATCTTATAACTTGATAATTCTCTTAAGAGATAATAATTGCCCCTATACAGCACTGTTACATATTGGATTGTTTGTTTGTAAATATTTAGTCATTCATTATGTATGTACTTACAGCAGCAGCCAGTTTGCTTTTTATTCTCTGAAGACTTAGAACTACACCTACTAAACTAACTAGACTCTTTCTCCATCATCATGTGCTAATGCGTACAACATCAATAATAATAATAAAATTATCTTGTGGGTACAGTGATACAGGTGTGTTTGTAATAAACGCAGGGTTTTTACTATCTAAAGGGTACTGTTGACTTTTATTCTACCTACTATATATTTATTTATTTTATCAATTATTACCCTAAAAAATTACACAAAAATCCTTTGTGTAATTAATAATTATTAATAATTTGTTTAACTCCTTTCCCTGCTCCTGAATGAACTGAGTGAGAAAGGTCTCAGTCTACTGAAATTATACCTGTTTTGTATTTTCTATAAAATATTAAACTACATATTTGATAATAATAAAATGCTAAAATTTGTATCCTCGTAATTTTGAGGTTGTTTGTATAGTATCTTAAAACTGGACACATAGGAGGGATATTTTGTATATAGGTATATATATATAATGTGTTAATATTATTTGTGTTAAATATGTGTACTGATGGTTAAATTGGAATATATACTACTATTAATTGTTAATAGTTTAACTGTTATATGGGAATTATACTTCAGATACAACTTTTACTTTTCCTGTTCTGAGATTTTTTTCTCCTTAATCTGTTTAAGAAATGGATTAATTGTTGATATTGACATTGAGTGACATAAATTATGCAAAGTCTATTCAGCTATATGACATAAACATGACATTTTTTTCATTTTTACTAGCTAGAGAACCAGAGACGACTTCGTCAGTGGGATTCTACACTTGTTTCAGTTTTTTTTAAAAAGTTGTTTGGAATTGGTGGATTTAAAAGTTTTAATCCAAATGTAATAACCATCAGAATCAAGTGATTCGGTTATATACTGAAACATAGCACACGCAGTCTAAATACAGATACAGGAATGATCGAAGAAGAAGTAAATGGCTGCATTCTGCTCTTGAATATCTACCAATTTAAATTTTTAGGCTAAAATGGGATGGGGGCCAATTTGGAGTTATTTGTTCACTTCATTTCTCTTGACATATGAAGGAATCTAAGAAATTAAAACTGGAGAGTTGTCGAACTTGTCAGTCAGATTCTTCTTTTGTGGTGACGAGGTCGAACATTGAAGATAAAATCCCAAATCAGCAATGCTTACCTGAAATAATAAAAAACAATGTTGTATGAAATATTTTGTCTTGAAATAAATTAGTCTTGACAAACAAATAAATTTTAGCCAAACTAGATCGAGTTAGCAAATAAAGTTTCTCCCATAGGATGAGATTTTTTTTACTTGGTTGTGTGAGTGTGAAAGAAAAAAAAACTCTTGAGAAAGATTGCAAACTTTGCAAAAAAAAACTTTTTTTTTGTCTGTGGACCTTTATGAAACTTTGATGTTCGTTTTTAATATCTTTTCTTTGTAGTTGAAGTGCCATGCTTAATCTTTGAATATAAACATAAATATCCTCTCTTTTTAGTACTCTCAATACTTATCGAAATCACCTTCAAACATTATATAATGCTACACAACTTTTCTTTCTTCAAAGTTGCAGTTATGGAATAAAGCGTAGGATTTTGAACAAAGGGAAGGAGAAAGGTGGAATTAGAGGAGAAAGCTTAAAGAAGAATAACATGAAGGCAAACATGGCTTGACAAAACAAGCAAAGGGAGCCAACAAAAGGGAATTCTCTCATTTCTCAGCATCGGATGGAATGAAAGGAAGAGGTCAGGCCAGCAAAAGCTGAAGAGCTAAAGTCAACTGAAGCAAGAGACAAAAAGAGTGGGGCTAAAACCAACAACAAGGAGAAGGCTGACTGGATAAGCCTCAACTCAAAAGGTTCAAAGTCCCCAAAGAATAAATTAAAAATAAGGGCAAACTGGGGACTTTTACTTCCATTCTTTCACTCACCACTAACTACTCTCAAACTGCTGCTGCCTTGTACAATAATATTGGATTATTTCAAATAACACCATAACGAATACACAAAGGATGGGCAAATTTAACGAGAACCTCACCATCCAACCAACCAGTGGGTGTGTAATAAAAACAAGTGAAAGGTCTATTATTACTGCCAACGGCCTTTGGAAAAGACAAACTAATGAGTCCACACTTTCTCTGCTCTGCATGAACCAAATTCAACCCAAAAAACTCTATTAAAGCAATTTTGTAGAAACTCTTAAACTAAACACTTTCCTTCAGAAACAGTAAAAAAAATACAAATGTTGTAATCAGATTAATCAGATTATAAATTTTCTTGGAATATTATTATAGTAATATTATGTAGAGCAAACTGAGGAAGGAAGTCAAATGGTTGCCTGATTATAATAACATTGAAAAGGGATTTTGTGTTGAGTGTGGGTTGACTTTGGTCGCTTGGGTTGTCTGATAGTTGGTGACAGATCGTAACTCAACTTGATTTGAATTTAAAATAGCAAGAGAGAGAGAGATTTAGAATCACTAAGTAAAAAATTCCGTAATGGGGAACAAAGGGAAGGCCAGTATATATATGCACATATATATGTAGGGTCGTGGTGGATCGACAGGACGAGCCGAGAAGATGATCAATGATGAAAAAAGTCATATTAATAAAGAGTGACACCCGGGATTTCAATGACATCAGATACGGTGTCAGACTGAGGAGACAGGGAAAATGAATGAATTTCTGGTTGGGCTTGCTCCTTTATTAAAAACCTGATTCGAAGGATGATCCATCTGCCCCTGATCTGTATTCGATAGGGTTAGCCAAACTCAAAATCCGAGATCAGTTCAAGGCACATATTAATGCTGTGGAAAGGATGGATGGATATACAATAGAAAATTGGCTACCGAACTGGATTTCTTTGCTTCAGTCATTTCATGCTTGCATAAAAAGTTTCAGGCTAAACCGAATTCAAGCCATCCCTGTTTTACTTGTCATCAGTTTTTTTACTCCTTCCTCAACTGGTAATGGGAAAACAAGGAGCAACTTTTTCCATTAAAGTTGTGCTTGGAATAAAAATTCAATTGAGATTTAAAATTTTTCTGTTAGATATCTTTGACGATGTGATTTGTGATTGATGTGGCTGGCTAATATATTACAAAACAACATGCTGTCTTCTAAAGTTTCATTACTTATTTTCCAAATACCTTAATGTAGACAAGCGTAAGTAATGGCTGGTCATTTGTTACTCAAGATAAGACTGCTCACGACAAAGGATTTTTTAGGTATTGTTTTTGGTTTTCTGGCTTTACTTTGAATTGAAACATCGATATAGATACATTCACCCGGCTTCTTATTCTTTACAGAAATTGTTTTGTCTGCTAATGTGCTAAGCAAAGGGTTCGTATTTGTAATCCGTGAAATGAAACCAGCTTCTCTCTGTGCTCAAATTTTATATTTTTTATATTGCAGATCGTGTCATTAGCATATCACTTACATAAATCACATTTCCCATGTCAGTTAATGACAAAGAGAAAACCTCCAACATTTCATGCCTGTTAGTTAGTCTTTGTAAAAAAATAAATTTAATATTTGCATATATCACTGTAAAGTGTGCAAACGTTGTTTTTTTATAGTTGTAAGTTGTAACCCACCGTGAGGTGAGCAAAGTTAGTTATGCTATGCAGGGAATTATCACACAAATTATATATCGAATAATAAAAAGAATAGCTACACCAATTGTTTTTTAATGAAGTTGTGCCATCACCCAAACACGTTGCGAAAAGATGAAACAGCCCAAATTACTTTTGCCCTACTTAAATTAATTTGACAATTGTGTAAAGTCAGCCTTGCTTACTTACGTGGATTATGGATGTTACAAACTAAATTTACTGCATCTATTTTCAATTCAAAGTTGTAATGACAACTTGAAAGGTATCAGTAATAGTTTGAAAGTTTGTTTAGCTTTCTTGCAGGTAAATTTTGTGGACTGCAAACTACAAACTTTGCTTTTCGTCTGTCTTCACTTGGCTAAGCACGGTATGACCACTAACTTTTAAAAGTTTAGTAAATGTTTAAGTCAACGACTTGTTTTCGATTTGATAGAGTTGGTAAGCTAGCTTTCCATGAAATTACTTTCGACTCTAAGACAAACACAATGACTACTTGCATGAAAAGCCCAGTGGGGTGGGGAAATAGTTAAATGAAATTGGAATGTATTCAAATTTAGAGAAAAAACTTTTTCCACCAACTTGTAAAAGACTCTGTTAGTTTTCAAACAAACATGAATTTAGAGCAATCATGCGAATTTAGTTAAAAAGGATGGCGCAATTAATCTTTAGTGAAAACAAGCGTTAGTTGTTCTGGATCTAAAATAAACTGACATAAATAATACAAGCAATTGGAGGATAATGGATATGCAAACTAACCACGTGTATCAATTCTGTTATGCCTGCTTACTCTTTGTAAGCTTACTTGCAGAAAAGTTTTTAGGGATCAGCAGGATTTCTGCTAAAGTACCATGAATTCACTCTTCTTTGTGTACAAAAAAGTTTTTTTTAATCTTTTGAAAACACAAATCATACAAAATAAACGGTCGAAAAATTTGCATTTAAATATCTTTAAATTGACAACAAAACGAGGGTTTGGATAAACAAGAATGAAATAAAAATTTATAACTTGCAACTGCAAAGACAGTTAAAATTTATTATTATTAAAATCCTAATGTCTTTGGACTCAAAGTAGTTGTGAAAATATTTATTCCTCAATTTAGATTGAGCTAATGAGTTGAGGAAAAATGTAATAACTACGAAATCTCATTTAATAAGGTTTACGAGGTGAAGTGAGGCATATTAGATATTTAAAGTGCTCATTCATTCTTTGTCCGTGTTATTACATATTATAAGATTTAGGATTCTTCACTCTCGTTTACATAACCAACTGTTTTATCTTGTGCAATCCTAAATCCTATTTCTACAAATGCTTACATGTTAACATGCACCCCCAATAAGCATAAAACATGTACAGATGACAGATATCTAAGTTAAGTACCGCTGTCGGCAATAAATCTCCCGATATTTGCTTAGCTCAAGAAGATACAATGGTGCGGAGGATGAATCCTATGGAATAAATATAAAAACGGTTCCCGAATGTGCTACTACGTACCTAGAATTTGTGATATTCCTTAGATTATACAGGGAAAAAATGTATCGGCCTTAAATTTTGGCGTGTTTTTTTTTTAAAATGGAATACGCAAAACAATTTGCTTAGACATTCACAGCACAACAAAACTAGATGGTGAATTGGAATATTATTTTCTTTGCGACCTAATCGACCGACTAAATCTGACTTGAATCTTTGCTCAGAAAATAAATCTATATCTATAGATAGATAAGCTGACCTGGCTTTTCCACGTCCAATGACACGTTTGAACAAAAGGGTGTACATATGTACATGCATATATTCAAGCAATAGAACGCGTCATCCGTTTGCTGCCGTTTGTATTTTTTTTTATTATTCATTCTGGGATAAGTGTATAAGATTTTTCCGAGGAATGTGCGGTCTTATGTATTTGAGGGGAAAAAGAGATATCCGCCTTATTTCTTTGAGTTTCCAAATATGTGTAATGCCATTGGTCTTGTTAAGTAGGAAGTTCTGTCTGACATCTCGAAATAGGAATCTTTTGTGGAAAAGCTAAAACTTAAACGCATTACACATTCATTCATTCATTCATTCTTCCAATCCGGAGCCACTCATGTTTAGAATTTTAAATTGGACAAAGGGAATGTGAAATCGGAATTCGAATGCTCTTCCTTCCTCTTCCTTACCACGAGAATAAGTAACAAGAAGAAGAAGCCTCATGTATGGCTTGAGTCAACTCAAGAGAGGCCAAAGCAAAATCAGCAGCAGCAACAGAGAATAGAAAAAGAAGAAGAGTTTGAGCTGGGCGGGTTGGAGAAAGTAGAATGAAATTGCAGCATTAGAATAGAACTTTCTCCAGAGAAAATCGTAATTTTCTCTGATCATTTGAAATTTCTCCAACTTTTGACTTTTCTCCGCAAACTATACCATACGTCTTTTAAGCACGAGCAAACAAGGGACGGGAAATCCAATCCGACGGTAAGCAACTATTGTACTTTATGTGCTGACTATACATTGAGGTAACCAACCATCCATCTTGATTTTAGATTAGGAAGTGAAATTATCATAGCCTATAGCATTCCATTACGCTCTTTGTCCTCAACAGGGTTACAGAAGATGTGCAGCAATCGTTGAATTGGATTCGTTTACTCAAGCGGCAATAAATGAATTTGGTATGTTTTCCAGTGTGTACGAGGAAAATGGATTTCTTTCTAGTTTGAAAATAACTATTACTAAGTATACATAAGTATCTATATATACAACAATCTCCATTTGAATTGAGTAAGGCAAATGCAAAACGAGGGACATTTTTGAAATGAGGTGTGGTTTGGGATGCGAATGACCAAATGTAAAGAATATCGATTACTATCATTATTATTACAAAATTTTACATTACATTTAATGCGGCAAACTACGCCATCGTCCAAAAGATAATAGTAATGGCAAAATATCAAAGTCATTTCTCCACCACGAACATAACAAACTTGATTCTTTCTCCGATAGAATCGTACTTGGCTTCAATGACACCACGAAAAACGACTCAATGCCCCACACATTATGCATTCCCCATTCAGTCGTATTAATGATCTATATCCCTTTGGCATCGTATAATAAAGCATTTATGGCCCATTGAAAATTGAAATGTGGTCTTTCCACGTTCACTTTCTCTCAACTGATCATACTTTTCCGTCCTCCCATTTCACCATTTTCAACCCTATCACATTACTTTGAGGTATGCCTTCGGTCATTCCCTTCTCTGGCCAACAATTTAACGACAGCATAGTCTTACTATATAAAAAGGCCATAAATGTATAAATATAATATATATGATATGATAAACCTTAATCAGTCAAAGTCCGGTACAAAATACTAGAACTTGTGCAGCTTTTACTTATGTGGTCATAGGATAACAAGTGAAAGAAATTGATCTCTGTGCTTAATGGGCCAGGCAAACTTTGGTTCCATTGATTAGTTGCTTTCTCTTTCTCTCTCATGACACCCCATATGCAAATAAAAGAAGCTCTTTAGTTGCCGAGTCCTATTTCAATGAAATGATAAACTATCAAAAAGTGAGATACATATACTTTCTATAAATATCTCAAGATATTAAAAAAATATTTTTTTCCTAATTTAATATTGTTCCACTTGTTTTTTTTTGTCAAGATATTCGAAGAATGGTGTGTCCTAATTATGGATGAAAGAAAGTATGTGCTCATTAGTTTAGTTGCAAGAATTTTGTGACGTAAATATCTAAGATGATGGTACTTGAAATGAAAACAAAAATAATTGAATGAAAAAACAGAACTCTTGACATTTTTCTGAAAATTGAAATCCTTGAGGTTGGAGAGACAAACAAAATATGAGCAGATGGTCCAACTATTTCTCAAAATGTTATTACATGTAAAATTTAATATAGGGAGCTACTACTACTGTTCAAAATTATTCTGGACGTCCGACAAAGCTAGATTTTTTGAAAACTCATCGATTTTGGCGACACAGAGCTGGGCTGTCATCATAATGTCATCCTGTCTGTCCTTCTTTCCATCTTAAAATCTAGCCTAACACTCAACCCCGTTTGAGGAAACCAGGTTTGGATTGGGAAACAGCGTTGTTATCTCCGTCAGCTTTCAAGTGAAGGCAAGGAGCAATTTATTTCCAAAAAGAGCTATTTGGTAGGAGAGTGGATAAAGGAGCAGATATAAAACATTCTTTGAGAGTGAGCACGTAATGGAGTGAGTCGTACGACATTTTCGATCCAAATCCACTATAATACTGACTTTTCTCTCATATGAAGCAAAGAATTGAATTGAATCAGTCTTCTCCTATATGTATATATATACCTATTACTTACAAAGTGAGTAAAATAAAATCTAGAAATCTACGATGATGGCACTTCCAGAGAGGAAAATATTACATTATATTTGGCCATAAGATATGTACGAGAATGTGGCCTCGTATCATAGTCAACAACATAAACTGCTACCTACTTTACCTACCCATTCTGAAAATGCAAGTTTGTGTAACACGTCAACCTCTCATCTTGCCATGCTAGATTAAATATTCCGAGTGATCGAGTGAGGAGATTGCAATAAGAAAGAAGAAAAGATCTTGACTTGATCTAAAGAAGTCTACAAAATAGTTTTAGCCTTCGGTTGATAGAGTAAGGAATAAAATAACGATACACAATACAAAACAGCAGACCAAGAGGAGTAGTCTAGTAATACATAATACAAATGTAATATCATTATCCTACAAATTCTCTTTATATAGTACATAAATCCAATCCCTGTCTCTCTATTTCTATCTCTGTTAAAATGATGAGGAAAGTTGGACTTTTGAAGATCTTAGAAGATGTCATCCAATCATAAGTAAAAACTGTCAAGTTTCTCATCTATCACTTTGAGTTTAATCTGAGTCAGTTCGGCTCAAGTTTGCTTGGGCTACACAGAATTTCACTTTCCCCACTCAAGCTCCAAGGATGTATTAGTTGTGGTAGTTGGGGACTATATTCATTATTTCTGCCATCAACTCAACTTATTCCTCCTCTCAATCTATTGCTTCCTTTGGTCAATTTATTTCTGAGCAAATAGACAACATGGTGAATAATACGATCATTCCGCACGACCATCAAAGGGATGGGTCCAAAGGACTTATTGCCTGATCCGATATATTTCACATCAAACTACTGAAGGAAATATTCTTACTTTTTATCCCTTGGATTTCATTATAGGTAAATCCATCTGCTTTCTCCTTCAATCAGCTAGTAGTTGGATAAACAGAGACTATGAGAGCAAATGTGGAGTGAAATATCATTTGAGCGTAGGAAAACAGAATATCCAATGGTTTGCTTATGTATGTCTTTTATTGCCCTGCTGCCTTGTTTGTGTAGAGTTTCTAAGTGTTATTACCTCTCCTTACCAAACTCTACCCATTTCTTGTTTATGATCCTTTCCCAAAGAAAAATGAACTAAATATTCCTTATCAATAGATAGAACAAGCATCCGACGCTCAACACCACCACAGCAGACATTAGTTTTCCAATGAAACAATATATTTTGTGGGTGTGGCTCATTCCAAAGACTTGAACAACCACACACTGAAAAATTCGTTTAAACTTGTTTCGTTCTTTTAGATGATGATACGCATCAAGGTTGCATAAATTTTTGGCCTACATACTACATGCCCAGCCAAACAAAAAATATAATGTCTAAAAGTAATATGAAAATACATAATTTAAATGGCATTATATTATTATACAAATATTAATTTCTAAACAACTTTTAAATTATTTGTTCATGTCTTAATTTGACCAAAATGTCGAGTGTTTAAAAAGAGTTAAAGTTTTCGCCCTCACAAATATGTTTACTACGCAAAAGAGAAAAATTTAAGTACAAAGGCAACTAATCTCAGTCAGTGGTAGAAAGTTGAAAACAATTCTTTAAAAAACTGACATTACCACAATGTTGTATCTTGGCTAACTGATGCTGGGTTTATTTGCTTAGAATTAAATGGCTGGATATAGCAAGTATTTAATAATATGAAGAGTATCTTGGATAAATCATTGTAATGCAACGACTGGTTGAATGACTGGCAAAATTTTAAATTTTAACAACCATTTATACTTATTTTTTTTATAGAATTGAATAAAATTGGCCAGTCATGTGCTGGTGGCGTGGTATGTTGAAGAATAAAGTGACTAACTTCTTTGTGGTTTAAGCTTAATAGTGAAATAAATTATTTAATGCTGAATGATGCCTTCATACTGTGTGTTATTTTCATCATCATCTACCAAAAGCCAACCAAGTGGTAAACAAGTAACATTGGACGGTGAAAATATTCATTATTGCTATATGTATAATATTTCATACAAAACCTTTGGATGATGATGATCATAATGATCCATTACACGCACACTTGAGATTTAAGTACCTCACTACATTTAATAATATAAAATAAATCCTTAGCATTTGTCCCCTGAATAATACGCAATTGTGAATATGGCTTTTAATAATGTCATATTTAAGCCACTGAGGGATCTAATCCACGCCAACTACGACATTCCATTATAGCAAATGTCAAATCCCCTTCACACAAATAAAAATAAATACAGATAAAAGAAAAATAAAATTCACACAAAAAATAAGATGGGGGAAAACAGCATCTACTGAGAAATTGTGACGCAGTTCAACGTGTCCCTTTGTTTATCTGTATCAAACCAATGCTTTGTATATTTTATTGACGTGTTATTCTGTGTTTCCGAGAATAAAGTTTGCATAGTAAACATCTCACATCACTTCATTAAATTATCCCATGCCTTGTTATTGTAGCATAGTAAATAGTGGTCCTAATCTAACTAAATCAAACAAAACGTGAGTACAAGTGTTAATTCAACTTGATCCAAATATGTACGCAAGCCATTTTAAAAAGGCTTACGGACAAACTATGTATGCTCTGTCATCAATTACTGTCGACAACGTGCTCTACAAAACAAACTATGGCTTAAATACAAATTAAATGTTTTAGTTTCAACTTGATTTGGGAGAATTTATATATTAATTCATCCACTCCCATTGTTGCAATCTGACTCAATCCTCTTATTAGCAGTGTTTTCTGTAAATGGAAGTGCTCTGTTTTCGGTCTACATTCCACAATTTTGAATTAGTCCGTGTCTGTTTATCTCTTGCAAGCAATGCTGCCTCAATATAATTAATTAACAGGTTGTGTACAAGAACAAGAACATGGATTTCAATTCTCGGCACTTTGGTTGGTTTAATTAAACAAATTACTCCTTCCTATAGAAGCCAGATTTAATTGTATTCCAATTTATACTTTGTCAATAGTATGAAATAAATTGGTTTGTATTCAAGGCATCATTTGTGTTGACATAATTTATCAATTCTAAAAAGTTGGAATTGTTTCACAAGTTTGAATGAAATTGCAAAAATGTGTTAAATTTAATAAAATTTATAAAAAAACAACAACTCGTAATAGAATAATTTCATCTTGTATATAACAAATGAAATATATATTACAGTGCCAGAAAATCATTTAAAATTCCATTTGAGTTGGATATACTGACCAATATAAGTCTAATTTATTGAATATTTATGGAAATTGCATAGTCAAGTCAATTTTCATATTTGATTTTTCATTACAGTGTCAAAAGGGATAAAGAAATCCTTCAATTCATATTCAAGCGTAATGGAAAAAGAAACGAGCAGCTTCAGTTCTCTTTGGATTAGATTATTATTTTTCTCCTTTTACACTTTTAATGCAAATACTGGTTGAGTTGATGTAATTGGATATCTGCAGGGAACAAGTAAATGAATTTGTTAGAAAAAGTTGAGAATAAAAAGGAAAATTATACCAGTCACAAAAGAAAGAGTTCAACTTTTTATGGTGCAAATTAATTCATGCTGTTTGCTTGATTTTATTTAACAAAATTTTGTTATGCACGTCTTTGAGTTGTTGAAGCCAATATATATAAAATAAATAATCTGCAAAATATTCCGAGTAAGTTGAAAACATGAACCACTTCATTCAATAATTTGAATTACCAGGTTGCTCATTTTGCTGAAGGCAGACGCAAGGCAAGTCTTGAGATTGTTTGGTTGAGGGGAATGAATTGAATAAATTAAATTTTCGAATAAAATGTGCCAAGACTGCTAATGAATTATTAAGGGTAATATGATAGGCAAAGAGTCCACGTTATGAAACTAATGAAAATACTAAATGCATTGATTTAAATAGGTGATTAAGTTGCAGGTTTTCATGAAGTTGAAAACAAATTAGATGGCTAATACAACGAACGTGCTCTTTTTTAATTTTGTATTATTCAGAATCCCCAGCAAGTATCGAATTTCAATTGAGCCAAACATCAACTAACTGGTTGGTGTTGGCTTTGATTAATTACAACAATATGGAGACTAGAATTGGAATATTAATGTAGGCTTTATACAACTAAAGCTACCTAAAATGTTTCTGCTTTCGTTTCTATTTTTTCTGCATCGTTCGAGTGACTCAACTTTAACCATCGAAATTCTGAGTCATCTATCTAAAAGATATATACGTTCTTATACTGTTCTGAATTTTAGGTAGTTCATACGTTTTAGGTATTTTTGTTTGTATACATTCGCAATTTAAGGAAAGTCAGCGATCCATAAAATCAATCCTAATTTTGGTTCCTAAATTCAGGTGTTTTATATAAATGAGTCATTCTTACTACATACATACATATAATGTGATGAGTAATTCTCAAATGTGACTAATAAACTACAATTATGTTCAATGTTGATAATGTATATAAATGCATTGAAAACATTAAAGAAATGGTTTAATTAAACAAATGAATCACAAATGCAAACTCAGTAATTAACACAAAACTGTCATTCCGTTATTTTAACATTACTTATTGTGCACGTCTTGTTATTGCATTCATGGTAAAGAAATTAAGGATTTACAAATAATTGTCAATTAGCACATTAGCCTAACACGGATTTATTAATTCATGAAAATGCTTTTTAACACTTTCAACTTTTGGAATCTAGCATTTTTTTTATCAGAGCCACTATAAAACCTTTTTGCTTAAGGTGTAATTCTCGTAATTAAGCTCAAATAAGACCAATTTGCCCCAAAAAAACCAAAAAAAGAAACATCTCTCAAATTGAACTCGCCTAAAATGCGGGAAAACTCCAACTTTGAAATAAAAACAATTTT
>JAQIXN010001232.1:0-20862 GCA_034698145.1 Proisotoma minuta | reverse complement strand
ACAATCGATGTACCAGTCCGATTGGATTTCCAAAAAAATGTCAACCACGCCCCCATGCGCACTCCCAACGCATGAATTTAAAAATCAAAAGAAGTGTATTATTTTAATCAACTTATCCATATAGTGGGAATAAAACCAATTTTACTTAAAATCGTGAATTTTGGGGGTCCTCCGTCAGGCGCTATTCTATGGAATTACTCAAAATTCAAAAATTTTTGAATTTTGCATGATGATGTTGTTCGATCATGTCCATTTTCAAACTTGACCTACATTTTGACTTCAGTGACATATGTGCAAAGTTTCATACGTTTATGACCTTTTGGTCAAAAGTTATCGTGCTGACAGACGGACGGACGGACAGGCGGAAAATGCGTTCACATAATGTAGCTCCGCTACATAATAATCAGATGCAAGAAATTACAGTAATAAAGCGGCCATTTATATTGTTAGCATGGTGGTTGCAGTGTTGTCCGAGTTTCTTGGATTTTTTTTTTCGTTTCTTGCCAGTTCTTACTCTACAATCCAAGAAGTTGCTAAAAGTTACAAAAATCCGAACACTGATTACCTTCTACATCATTTTTTTCAATATGGTAGACCGTCTCCAACCCAGGGATACTAATTTTCTTTGCATTATCCACGGAGCCGGTGTACGTCGTGGCCGTCAACAGCACAATCTTCTTTCCTCTAAACAATTCCAAAATGTTTTTCCAAGTTTCCTCCCGACAGTGATGGGCTTCATCCACAATCACAGTGTCAAATTCTTGAATGTACTCAAATATTTCGTCCCATTTTGGAGTGTAATATGGATTTGAACTGGATTTTGATTTAACCTCAAACTTTTGGGCGTTAGTTATTGTCAGCTCGCTAATCCCATATTTTTCAATATCTTCCGTACTACTCGGCATTAGAATGGATGGGGCCCTGTTTTTTATGGCGTTTATGTCTGTAGAATTTAGTAAGCCTGATTTAACCAGAAATCTTTCGGTCAGCTTTTTATTTGCAAAAGCCCTGTAAATTTCAGATGATATGATGTGACTAGGTGTTAGAATTAAAGTTTTCTGGGATTCCAAGATGAACGGTAGAAATGTCAACATTCCGGATTTTCCTGTGCCCGTGGGATCCACAACTAAAGCTGCCTTGTGCTCGTCTTTTTTTGAATTTACATCACAATTGAAGTAAAATTCTCTTACGCTCATTAAAGCTCTAATCTGGTATTCGTGGAGGCTGGAATCTTGACTTGATTTGGGATTTTGAAGTTGTTTCAGTTCGTAATCCAACTTGTCCAAATACCATTTTGAATAGTTTTGGAAAACTGAAGGGTTCAATTTTTCTTCTGTCATGAAAATGATTGTACAATGTTTATCCACTAAAAATTGAATGCAAACTGACGTAATTCAGGTTAAGTTAAATTACGCAGTGGACGCCAGCCTTTATCTTATATTTATTAATTATTATCTCGCCATAACTGGAGAGTTATAGCTCTTGTCATATCTGTCCGTCCGTTCGTCTGTCATGGACAACTTTTCCCCTGACAACTTTGCCACCGACAACCTTGCTCCGGACCATTTTTCTCCAGACTTTAAATGCCGGACCGGTGCGCGGTGTGGCCATGTGCAAATTGGGAGGACGCATAGAAACGACAAGTTCAAAAACTTCCAGTGCAACTTTATATAGCCCGACCCACAAATGTAATCGGGATTTATCAACGTTTGATTTTTTTATTTGCTAAATCATTAAATCAGTTTTTAAATCGTTGAATCTTCCCCTCAAGTACCCCACCCCCTGCCCCCACTTCGCCCAAAAACTATACAGCTTCGAAGATTGACCTAAAAACCTTATATTCCAAATGTGGGTTCAATCAGGTCACGCCGTCGAGAGTTATCGTCGAACATAAAATTGATGAGAGACAAAGTGATTACATAAAGCCCGAGGGTCGGGCTAAAAACTCGAAATAGCTTGTATATTCCAATGGCGAGCTCGTCCCAACGTTTACAACGTTTTATTATTCAAGCTTTATGATAACGGTGGTTATCGCGGACTGCTGAGCATTGTTCTTTACAAACATACCATACAGTAAATTATATTATTTGCCGTTATGTTTTAAAATAACATTTATCTGATAAAGGTTGCAACATTTATAAGGCATAAAAACAGTGTAAAACTAGAAGTATTTTAAATTGTTAATTGAATTGTAGAAATAAAGGAAACAATCTATTCATTAAAAAGTTCATTGGTGCTACTTCTGCGAGTTTAAATTTCTGATGCAAAATTATTATTTTCCAGTAACGCATTTTTATCGTTTAATTGCTAGCCCCGTGATGTTTGATTATTTTTATCTAGACTAATGACGAATTGACTTCAGCAATTATTTCAGCAATTTCAAAAGCCTCTGAATATTATCAAAATTAATCTTGCTTAAATTGTGTTACTGCTTAAGACTTCTTTCGATATTATTTTGTGTTTTAAACCCTATTAATTAGTAATTCTAATTCATGATCATAAATTTTATTTTTATACAGGCAAATATATGTATTAATTATCAACAGATTTGGAATTAATTGATTACAGGGAATAAAATCGAGGTTCCAATTTTCATATAAATAAACACGAGCATTTATGAATATTTGAGAAAGCAAATTTTTCGACCACCCCATAAATATTTACCTTCACTTGAAATAACTTTCCCACAAACTCCAATTAAATGGAAGCTGTCAATAAAATATTTTCCTAAACCCAATTCCCACTTCCCACGTAAAATTCAATAGATAATGCAAACAATGCCATTTATGATTCATAAATTATTGGCCATCAATAAAAGCAATAGCAAAGGCAATGACCAACAAACAATTCAATTGCAATTCAAATTCAAATTTTTTGTAGGTCAAGTTGAAACAAGGATTGCAAATATTTTGTGTAAAAATGAAAAAGAAATTTTCTTTTTGTACAAAGTTAGCAACCGAATGAAATAAAATTGCTTCATTATTTTTGTCTTTTGTCCGAATACAATAAAATTTTAAATTGAGGGGAGAAAACGGCACTAATCGTACAAACTTTTGGTTGAAAATTGCAGCCGTGAAAAAATTGCAATTGGCGTTTGCAATTAACAATCGCAATTGACAAGAAAAATGGCCACAGCGTGTAAATAAATACAGAAGCTAATTTTGGGCTGTGGGCTGTTAATTGCAAGTGTGAAAAATTGATGGCATTTGTTTTAAGTTGGATTTTAAATACAGGGTGGAATTTAAAAGTTATTATTTTTAAGCGGTAAATTACTTTATTCGTCAATAATAATATTTTTGCAATTTGAAGATTGCCTAGACTACGAATATAGAATGGTATTTTAATTAAAATTTAAGTGTCTGCTCATTTGTTTGCACATTTATTAAAATTGGAGTGGGAATATAAATTTTTAAATTAATTATCCGAACAAAAAGAAATATTTATTGAAATTGAAATTCAAGTGAAATGAAAATTTATCAATCTCTCCCTGAAATTCTTTTTCAAATGCAATCACAATCGCTAACTTACCGAGATCAAATTTTGAAACCTGACCTGAAGCCGAATTTTTTAAAATGACGGGCCAAAACGTTCTAAAATTACTAATATGATCAAAAATTTTAATGATGTACTTGCCCCACTACATTTTTACAACAAATTTTGCCTTACAATACAAAAAAAAATGTTTATTTTATGATTTTTGGACACCCTATATAACAAAAATTCTAATTCTTATTCATCAAAATATTTTACCATTAATACCACTCATTCACAAGAAAACGCAAATTGGTGGGCAATTATGAATTATTACGACTTGTTAAATTGCCATCGTTTAGCTCCTTAAATAGTTTTCGGTGATACATAAATCATTTTTAAATAAGCTCCATAATTACAGCGATTAGGCCCTTTATAAAAAATCCCCACCATCATTATAAATAATCTTGTAATTTGCACTTTATTTGTGCTAACAGCTTTTTCTATTTTGATTTTTTTTGCTGTTGTGAGTGATGAGAGAAATATGATAATTTATAAAAGATTCACCTGTCAAACGAAACATGGATCCCCGCTGTTATTTAGAACACAAACAAACTTGGAATGAAATCAAGTTCAAAATCATTTTTGGACAGGGTTGCAAATTAAAAAATAAATTTATTTTGTCCATAGATTAAACGTAGAAAAACAACAAACAATTGCCACTTTGCAAATTTTTTTCACCAATTTCTAAAATTAAAGCAGGAATTTTTAGTTAAGTCATTCTACCAATTTAGCCTCGATTTGAAGATTTTTCGGAGATAAATTGAAAATTTTGCCGTATTTAAATCAAAAGTGGGATTATTTTTAGCCTGAATTGATAGCACTTTTAATATTTTAATCGCAAACTTTTATTTCGGCCCGAAATGTCCCATAATTTATTTTTTCTAAAGACCTTAAAGTTGCTAAAAAGCCTTTTTTAATCAAGAAAGCTTAAGATTTTGTCCACTGGAAAAAACTATTTTGGGCATACATTCATAACCCCTAAACCTCAGGCTTGTGGTTTAAAATAGCAAAACATGAATAAAAGTTGTCAGCATGTGTGAGGACTAAAATTGAATTCAGATTGATCTTTGATATTTTTAACAACTGCCATCACTCAAAAGTTTGAAATTGGACCACATTCCGCAATTTATTAATTTCAAAGTGCTTAGAATTTGAAATGTTACATTTTACTACATCCTGTATCAAAAATTCTACGAATTGAAATTGCATTCAATGACAAAGAATGAATGACAATTTTTACAGCTCAATTCTAATTTCAGGTTGAGATTTAAATCTTAACCGCAAGTGAAGATATTTTAATTTAATTCAAAGTTATTTTTCAAGTGTTGAATTGAATGGGTGACATTTGAATACGTTTGCATATTTTTAGTTTTTACAAACGATTTTATTCAGAATTAATGCTTCAATATCTGATTGTGCATTTGAAAAGAGGTATTATATAAAATTTGGGATTTATAAAATCTACTTTTTAATTTCTAAAATTCTAGAAGGAATTTATATTTTGTTATGAAAACTTCTACTTTAAAAAAATGCAAAATTAAAAAAAGTTAAAATTTAGACATTATAAAATAATTGCATGCATAATTGTATATATTGAATTTTTTTTTTTTTTTCTTTAAATCCATTTTCATAGGCACAGTTACATTTGTGGAAAAAATAAATATTGCTTTAGATTTATAAATGGTTTAAAGTGTTAATGTTTCTTTAATAAAGATACAATCAATCTCTTCTTTTATTCCAATTGCCAATTGTTTATTATTATTACAGTAATTAGATAAATTTTAATTATTACAGAGTCAAAACATTTGTTTACATTTGTCTTTCTTATGCCTTAGAATCATAAAAAACTTATTTCCAAATTTTAAAAATTTTTTCGGTTTGTCAACATAAATTACAATTTACTCTAGCCACAAAACATCAAATTTTTGCTAATTTCAAGAGAAAGTATAAAAACTGTATTCAAATAATTCAACAATGCAAATAAAAGTAAAATTTCAATTTTAAGCTCAAGCCCAAGCTCAAGAATTGCATTGTTATAAATAAAATGCAATTGCTAAAGCCAAAGCTAAAAATGCAATTGAAACTCAACTCAATTGTTGGTCATCGAAGCTTAAAAAACTTGCACTGATTTTTCCCTGCAACAGCAACAAATTATTTTCTACCCACTAATTATCTACAGCCAGCTAAATTTATTTCCCGTTACCTTCTTTTTATACATTTCCTCATTCAAAGGCAAAGCTGCACGTTTTTTTCGTGAGTTGCTAAATTTACTTTTGGCTGAAGTCAAAGCCAAATCTTTGGTGAGTAGGTTAAGAACACCAACAAATGCAAACTGAAGATGAGTCCAATCAACAGATGCATCATTCAATTTCAATTCAAAACTTGGGACAGCAGACACAAAGTAGCCAAACAAATGGATGAGGAGAGCAGCCATAAATCATGAATTTGTTTGATTAAGGAAATTGTATACTATTTGGCCCAAAAATTAAAAATATTTTAGTAAATGTGTAAAAGGTTGTATTAAAGGTGTGATTTTTTGAGAATTTGGCTGTAAATTTTTAATCAAATTTTTAAAATCCAATTCATAGATAAAATGGGTTCTTTGTAACTGAATCAAAAGTTTGAAAGTTAAAGAACCAATCGTGAATTAATTTGGAAAAACTTGAGAAAAATTTGATATGAGCAAACCTTTAAAGAATTTTAAATTGCAATGGAAATTAAATTCCATAATTCTTATTATTCCTTTAATTTCGTTTAAATTGGAAAAATAACAAAATTTAATTTTTCTATTCCCTTTTAGGAATTTTAGATGAAACATGTTAATCTAAGTTTTATTAAAATCTCTTTTAATATACAAACAAATTTTCATTCTACAATTTCTAAGCGAATCCAGAATTTAATTGATAAATCTAGAAAAATTGGTGTATGAATGAACGAATTTGACATTGCATATAATGCATTTACAATTTTTGTAATCAAGTCACAATCTTTGAATAGCCCAAGCCCAAAATACCCGTTGATTAGATTGAAATTGAATTCTCTTCTATCTCTCCAATTTTAAAACTCACACTCGCCAAAGCCACTTCCCTTCCTAAAGATTTTAATCTTAATTTGAGGTAATCCACTTGAATGAAAAAATCGTCCCAGAATAGAAAACAGAGGCTTAAAAAAATCTCACCCACCTCAGCCCCTTTGGGTACCCGTTAGGCCACAGTTTACTACCTAAATTTAAATCCACTAGCCCAAAAAAACTTATAAGAAGTGGGGAAGGGGAAGAAAAGCCCAGTTTCGGTCCGACGTTGAATCGCACAAGGTCAGTCGTAAAATTTGAAACTTTGGAATTTTTCAAGTATTAAAAAAAGAGCAATTGTTGTTCTTGGATGGAGTCCATTCTCCAGTGAAGTGAAACAATTTGGAAAAGTAAAGTGCAATAGTTTTTTCACAAAAAAATAAAGATGGGGAATGTCGGCAAATTGTTTTTAGGGCTGAGCCTTGCCCTAATTTTGGAACTTGGAAGTGCCAAACCCGCATCCAGTGGTAAGATTTGTTTCTTTTGAAAAGCCAGAAATCATGTTTTGGGACACGCTTTATAAACAAAGGCGTAAATAATGTAAACACTTTAATTGTTGAGATTCAGACAGATATAATTTTGAATTTAAAACATTTAAAAACCTCAATTTATCATATTTACAAACAATTAGACCTAACAATGAATTGTAGTGCAAACAACTTGAGACAAAAATTTGAGACAAGTCTCATTTTCTCAAATTGTTTAGTAACTTCTACAATCATTTCATGTATCAAACGTTTCTCTTCATACGGTTTGTTTTCAGAATGTAATTTCAACTTGTACAAATTTTTGTCTCATTTTCTCAATTTACCCATCAAGTCCATTTAAGCAATTGCTTCTGAATGCAGAATGAATTCTATTACTTTTTCAGGTTTTACATGTGTAAATCCTACTGCAAATTGCAATTTTAAATTCTCTAATCACCACTATAGATTTTTAAAACACTTTAAACTACCCAAAAATCTCAGTTTAAACATTTAAAAAATCAGCTTCACTTGCTCAATATAAAAATAAACCCAAACATTTTAAACTTCCTCTCTAACTTCTAAAGCTATCCTTAAAATCCATTTTAATTTTTTATATTCTTACCATTTAATACTTTCAATATAAAACCAAAATTTTGCAGATTCTCCGAGCACATCCCTACAAATCCCATCCCCGGATTCCTCCTCCGCCCGCCGCGTCCTCTCCTCATGGAACGTTGGGGATGGCTCTTGGTCGGGCTCCACGCGACTTCCTTCCTCCTCCACTTCGGGTGGGGGGCCGGAGGGGCACAGCAGGTACAGAATAGCTCGCGACGGTAGTTTATCCCTTAGTTATCACCCTTCACTTACTAACCCCCACTCAAACCCTAATCCTAATCCTTCCGAACTCCGCTCATTCTCCGTCGTCCTTAGCGACGTGGAAGTTGTGGGGAATTATGAGAACAAGAAGGGGTCACATGATGCATATTCTCGATCTGGGGTAAAAAGCTACAACATCCATTCAAATAGCATACATCGAATGAATGCAAGTTGGAAACTAAAGGATGGGGTCCCATCCCCAAGTACGGAGCAATTGTTAGAATTTTTGCATCTTTTTGATGGTCAAGAGAGAGAACAAAAGTCAAAGAGTCCAACTTACGTCTCAAGCTTCCCACCAAAATCTTCAAATGTGAAACTTCCGAACAAACAAAACACGGAAACAAAACCAAGTTCAAACTTTCAGTTGATACAGAGCACAAATGTTAAATTCCCACAAGCTCAAAAACAAACTTCAAAACCCTCCCAAAATCAAACAACCTTTCAAATTCCAAAATTTCCGCCCCAAAATTTGACCGGAGTGGGTGTGGTTACCCGGGTAACTTCAAATTTAAACAAAACTCTATCAACCGATTCCGATTCACTCCCCCCATTTACAACATGGTCTGAAATTTCCCGTGAGTTAACTCAAGACCAGGAAAAAAACTCAAGCAGAAATTCAAGAAAAGCCAAAAATATAAATTTCCCCCCACCCCACAGCTCACAATTTACCCCAGAAGAATTAGCACAACACGAAAAGCTTCTCAAAGCTGCAGATCCCCAACAATCCGCCTCCGATTTAAAACGGCTAATTGCCCTCCTTATGAAAGGGAGTGGCTCGAATTCAAACTCGGATTCGGGCACAGAAGTTGTCAACATTCTCCTAAATCCAAAGCCAAATGCGGATAACAAAATCATGTTTTTAAAACAACAGCAAATTCAGCAGTTGCTTCAATCAACTTTAAAAAGACCAACAAGTGCAAACTTTGCCGCTGCCTTTGACCCCGCCGCCGCCGCCGAGCTGCAACTGCCACCGGTTGCGGTTGCAACTCCGGACGGATTTCCCTTAACCGCCCCCGGTTTTTTGAACCTACACAATCCAAACCTGCAATTTCATCAAGCCCTTCATCAACTTGTGGCCGGTGGCAATGGGACTAAACCCACTTCTATTACAGCCACAACAAAAACAAATATTATAAATATATTTGTGGTCAATTTCAACAATGCTTCGAGCCCAGCTACAGCTACCCCCTCAAAGTTCTCAAATATAAGACCATCTCTTCTGGAAAATATCCAACAGCCACACCATCAACCACTTCGACCACCCCCACATTTGATGGTTCTCAACAAACTGATGGGACTTGAAGCCGCCGCGGGTGGCAATGCTAATCGTTTAACGACCACTGAGATTGCAAAGCCACAGCCAACAAAATCATACAAGTTTAGCTCCACTCCAAGCTTTAGCCAAGAACAAGAGCCGCTTTGGCCTTTTAGCGGCAGTGGCAGCAGCTCGTCAGCCGCCACTCCCACAACCCCAACAACTGTAACATTTCAAAACAAGATCAATATTTTGGATCTGTTGCCACTAAAAGATCAGCAACAAAAGTTGCCACCCAAAGAATATTTTGCGGATTTAGATTTCCTACCTGACAGTGGTCGACTGCCTGAGCCCGTGTCACAATCACAATCGTGGATTTTCAAAAAGAAACCCCTGCCACTTGGAAACCATGCGGATATCTTGGCATATTTAAAATCCACACCAGCGACCACCCAAATTTCATCTACCACCGAACTTCCAATTCCCCCTGAACTTGCCCATTTAGCCTGGATATTCCAAGAACAGCCGCAAACTGAAGGGAGCAAATCCCAAAGCATAGTAAACAAAAAGAAGGTGGCGATGGGCTCATCGTCACTCTCGTCAACTGAGGCAGGGACAAGTTATGACGACGAGCCAGGCTCGGACTCGATGATGGAGGCTGACGAAACAAAATTTTACAATAGGCAAAGTTACAAGCCGCTAGAAGCCAATAATTTGACACAAGAGCTCGTCTCAAATTTCCTCTCTCAAAATATAACAGAACCAACGACAGAAAAAGGGGTGTCGACTGCCAAAAAACCTGCGGCATTTTCAAAATTTGGAAGTAAAATCCCCCCTGGGGGCTTCCCCGAAGAGCTGCTAGCCCAACAAACCCACTACCCCCACAAAATCAAGAAAATAATGTCAGCAATTGGCTATTCAGCCCTCCCAACCCTTGCGGCCGGGGCGGCTGCGACATGGCCGTTCTGGGCGCCACTAATAGGGCGTCGTCGAAAACGCCGGAGTACGGAAAGGAAATCGAAAATAAGCAGCGTCTTTGAAAATGGGTCATCGGCAGAAAAGTGGATCAAAGTCAAAGTGATTAGCGACGGAAAGCCAAGTCCTACTTCTCAACAATGGGACAACAATGAGGAAGATGAGTCTGATGGGCCATTGCTTAAAAATTTTTTGAAAAATGTTCTCTCAAATACTAATGAGTGGCCAATTTCTCAGCCACAAAACCAACCATTAGTTTCAGCTCAAGATGGGAAAATTGTCACTTTTAAACCATTGGGGCAAAACGTTAGCTTACTCCTTAAAAAAGAAAAACACGACAACAAAATACAGAATGCGAAAAATTCATATCAAGCATCAGCACTTTTCCCACTTTGGTTCCCTACATTGTTTGGGAATAACTATAGCAATTAATGAAGTGATGTCTCAATTGCCGCAGGCAAACTCAACAATGGGCAACAATGCAATTAATGACAACTGACAAGATAAAACACTGATCTCGGGTCTAATCCCATTAATTAAGGGCTAATTAACGAACAGACGCTAATTTTAGAATGGAAATTGTACAGGGTGGTGGGAATTATTTTTAGACACTAATACCTTAGAAATGTAAATAAGTTTGCAGATGCACAATGCTGACACGTTTTCTTTGACACTTACAGTACAAAAGACTTGACTGCAATTGACAACGGACGTGCCAACCGACGGCTGCACAAATGGGGCAAAACATCTGCGGAACAAAATGCACAACTACCAAACGAACCACAAAACTTGGCTGACGAATCACTCGAAAGCTCTTCCGAACGTGACGTTTTCCTACAAAACAATGACACTGGGGAGAATTCTGGGAGTGATGAGGGTGAGGAGGGAGTGGCCCCCACAAATGACCCGACGCTGGATGACGATGGACAGGAGGATGAGGATGAGATGGTGGAAAAGCAGAAATCTGATCATGGTACGACACCTAAGGGGCTGACCACATGGTCAGCGGTCGCAGGGTCATATGTAAAGGGTCAAGTGCAATCTCAGGCTCAGGCACAGAAGGTCATACCCCAAGATTTTACGGTATCGGGTGGGCTTCTAAATTTCAACAATGACCCCACCACCCCGTTTGCGGCAACCCAAACAACGGAGCTGCCTAGAACCACAAAATCAAATTTGGCGCTTTCATTTTTAAATACCCTGCAGACTACAACCCCAACTGCAAAGCGGCGAAAGCCTTACCACAAGAATAAAAAGATTGTGGCACCTTCCAAATTTGTAAAACCACCACTGGAAGACATAACCGCCGAAGCCATCGGCACAGACGCCACCCACACAATCTATAAAACAAAGACACAAGACGAGTACACCAAAAATGCGTTACCACCACAGACAAAGACACAACCACCCTATCCACCAAAACGACCACAGTGGCCTTACCAACTACCACCCCCTGTGAAGAAAGTGATGGTGGTCACTACAAAACGCCCAGCCGCATTTAGCCGCATCACGGCAAAACCCAAGCCTAAAAAACCTACTGCATTGGCGGCATCACAAACGCCGACCACAACGACTCCACAATCGACCACCGTATACAATAGAAATCCTCCGCCAATGATGTATCCATTTCCATCAATTTCATTTACAAATCTGAGCTTTATGGATTTCTTGAGGAGTCAAATTGTACCTCGGATTGGGTTAAGCTTGATAAGTTTTATGGCGGCATCCCCACTAATTTTGAGCATGTTGGGCGCTTCGGCAGTTGGGAGGAGGAGAAGGCGCAGAAGTTTGAATTTAAATTCAAGGGCGGCGGCATCTTTTGAAAGCTTAGATGGTGGAAATTTTGAGCAAACGGATTTTGATTTCTCGGCCATTAAGAAGAAACTGGAAAAACGGATTGGGAAGAGCGGCGACAGCGGATTTGGCAGCAGTTTAAATTCAAATGGCGGTCTGGCTGCAAAACTAAAGGCAATGTTTGACAACATTGTGCACGCAAAAGGATTTGAGATGCTAAGCGATAAATTTTTGGGCAGGGATTCGGAGAAAAAGAAATTTTAGCATTTTAGCAAATTGTCAAAAACTAGCCATTGCGACCTAAATTAAAATATTACAAAGTGTTTAGACACTCTACTCCAAAATGACCAGTATTTGTAATTTCTTATGAAGCTATTGAAGTATTTAACCCCAATTTGACCCCAAATTCAAAACATTTTAAACCAAATATAGAATTTTTTAGGCACCCTGTACCCAATTAGCCCCAACGAGTATTACAACCGATCCAATCTACCGATTTTTACCAATACATATTGTTGATCTAAATCTAAAGTGTTTGTGTTGGAGGTATTGTATTTAAGTATTTGTAGATTTGTGTGCCAATGCATCCCATCTGCTCCTTTTTTGTATCCAGCATGACTTGCATTTTGATTCAATTTAATCTTAAACCAACCAAAGCTAGCACAGTTGCTAATTCGGCTGAAGAATTTAATTTAAATTTGTTGCAGGTGTCCACTAAACAAATAATGACCGACATTTACTAGTTATTAAATATAAATACAGATACGTTTTGAGTTGGCCGACTTTGTATTTTACACATTTAAATTAAGACAAGTTACAATATTAAGAACTGAGTTTTGTTTACGTTAAATTAGGACAAATATATAATTTTTGTGAAACAATATTTGAAGGAAATGTTAATTTTATAGAAATGCTCTAGTTAATGCTTAGTTTGTAATAATTAATGCAGATGCGGGGGATAATAATTGTTATTATTTATTTTGTTATTTATTGTTAAATGAATGCATAAAAAGTTGAAAAAACTATTTGAAGAAAAAGTGTGCAAAATTAATCGGCATCATTCCCATTCACGATTTTTTGCTGCTGACCATTGTTGACTAATTCATTGTTGGGGGTGAGTGATGACCCATTTTTATCACTTTTTTGTTTGTATTGTGAGTTATTTTTGGCGTTGTAGAAAGAATCGACATCTATTGGGAATTTACGGAAACAACAACTGATTCATTAATTAATCGAAACAGTGTTTAAAATAAATACGTTTTAGGAGAGGAGATTTTACATAATGAATGAAAACAAATGCATGGCTTCATATTAAAAAAGAAGCTTAAATCAGCATTTGCATAAAATATTGACATCTGTAAGAAGAATACACAAACAAAATGTATTGGCGACATCTAGCGGGAAAAGAATTAGATTAACTCCAGGATTGCTGTGAAATATGAATGTGACTGTGCTTATGACATGAGATTTTAAAAGAAATGCATTTCCTAACATTATCTAGTATTTTTAAAATAAAACTTGGATATCAAACCATTTACAAATTACAACAAATATTAAAATAAAAAAATTGATACATTTCAACAAATCACATTTTCCATAAATTCCTTTTTCTTATGCAAAATGCGCTTAGGATTTTAATGCATTTGGTAAATAAATGACATCTACATAAAAAAATCCAAACTCCAAATTTAATCCAGCATCCGCTTTACCACTTTGACAAATCACACCTCAACAATCTCATCCTGCACAATACAATAAAATAAAAAGGAAGAAAAACGTGCCGGGCTAAAGTTACCACAATTACAATCATCCAAAATTCCATTCACCTCTCCTCATAAAAAATTTGTTTCTTACTCTTAAGCTCATATTCTTAGCGATCATTCACACCAAGCTGGGCACAAAGTGTAGAAAAAAATCCATTGTTGCTCATTGTTGCTCATGCACTGCTGTGGCTTTGAGTTATTTTACTTTTTGCAATTTTTGACATGAGGAGATGATGCTTAAAACTTCCTTGTAAATAAAACACTTGAATGGCAAACTAACGCTATTCATTTCATTTCATTCTAGTTCAAGTTCAACAATGAAGCTAAAATAAAATACAGTTTAGCTCAAAATCCTGCAACAATTTAATTTATTTAGGCAAACAGCCGCCGGTGTTCTGCTGCCAGTGTGTAAATATTGTTTATGGGACTGTCATCAGTGCAATAAATTTATATTGGGGACAACAATTAAAAATGAAGTGTTTTTGGAGTCCGACGCTTTTTGCATTGTTGTGCCTGAGTGGCTGTCTGCCGTTGCCTACAACAATGAAGATGGAATTTGAGACTTGGACAGGTAATGGGGCTGTAATGCTAATTGTTGTCAGTTAGTAATTGATTGGGATTTGCAAGTAATTAAAGATGGGAGATTGGCAAGTGGCGGATAGCTGATAAAGCTTTATTTGGAGTTGTGTAAAAGATAAGATCAATTTGTAAACGGAATGACAATTTGAGAGATGAGGAATTTACAAGTGTTTAATTATAGGCAACAAGTTGTTGCTGACAAATATGTTTAGCTTCAGTTAAATAAAGTTAATTGCAATTTTAGCAATGCAAATGTGATTCTTGATATGAAAATGAGTTTTATGGGGAATTTTACAAACTTTCAAGAATTCAAATTAAGTATTTCCACAAATTTTTCTTAGTACAAAATATAGATTCCGGTTGTAATTATGTAAATCTACTTTATTGCGAATTCATGATAAACGGACATTTGAAACTGGCGTTACAATTAAAATTATGAAATTGCATTTAAAATATACTGTAAGTGAGCTAAAAATAAAAGATTTCATCCAGTTCGCGTCCTGAAGGCAGTGTTCCCAAAATAGCGGCCACATTACCGCGCTGAACTGCGATTGCAAGGCGCTGGAGTAAAAAACTTGTGGCCTTTTTTTCCCCCGTTTTGGCTGAAATTCTTCCCCCAATTTCCTTCACAAATGACAAGCCCTCAACACCCCACGCGCCCGACGTCTCTATAGCAACAGGAACAAAAAGGAACCGATCCTGCAGAGATTCGTACTTTTTCTTCTTCTCTTCTTCACCAGACCTGGCCGCTGCCCCAGGAATGTTCTTTGTCTGGGGGAGGTGACTGGGGGCGTAGGTGTCCCGGCAGGTAAAGTCCCACACAAGGGGTTTCCCTCTCTTCCAAGGGACCAGGGTCAGACCATCTGGTCGCTTACCATCCTGGCGGGAACAGCCAGGTGGTTCCGTAATGCAGGGGACTTGGGCAGATCGGAGGGCCCTCGCGATCACATCGTTGGCCGCACTATGTCGCGAGAGGCGTCCCGCGCTCCGGCGGCAGCTGAGGCCATGGTAGCCTTTGGGGGTGACAGGGGCGCCGCAGGGACACTTATGGGGGGCGCATACGTCAGCTCCCAGCCGAAGGGCGGCCGCGACCCTGAAGGACTCATTCGGGAGATGCGTCCCTAACTGTGGGGACGGGAGGGCATTGAGCCACGCGCCCGCATGTGGTGTGGACAGCGCCAAATATCGCGCAGAATCTTCGTCGCACCTCGCCCCCATCCGGATTGTGGCTTTGGTCATTTCGACAAGGGGCTTTTCCCACATCTTCTGACTCCCCCTAAGTCTTTCGGGGGGTACCTCGTTGAGTCAATTTTTTATATGTCTTCGAGATTTGATGACTATGTTTATGAATAATCAATGGCAAAATTTAAAATATAAGTTATATTAATGTTAATATCGTTTATATTGTAGTAGTTTAGTTTATTATGTCTTCGGGGGGAGACCAGCTTTTGTTGATTTGATATGATATTAATAAAGAATAAACAAACAAACAAACAAGACTTTCATTTCTCCGTGTATTTCGGCTCCATAAACACGTCAATTTACACCCCCCATAACTCAGGGGGTCGGGCGAAACGCATCTTTTCATATTCCATTTTCGACTCTAATTGACTTGACCTTACACCATGCAAAATTTTAGGTAAATCCCTGGGTGACAAGCAAAGCTTTTCCCTCTATTTTCAATTTTTATCTCCGCGATAAAATAACTTTCACCATTGATATTTTGGCAGTCTACTACAGTGTAGTTTATCTTCAAAACGAAAGAAAAACCAATTACAAATTCCGAGAAGTTAGGAACAATTTGAGACTTGAAATTACATGAAATTACATGACTAAAAATTCGAATAAAAGCTTAAATTGCTGTTCTTTCCAATGGTGTATTATTATTTCAATGCTCTTGCACAATCATGCTCTGCATTTTATTTTATTCAAATCAGTTCAGAATAACAATGGTTATAATCAAAATAATAGGAGCTTCTTTCATTATTTCATGTAGTGTAATTTCACAAATACGAAAAATTTATTAATAATAAAAAATCCACACTTTCTATACAGATGGACAACTAATTATTTATTTAATTAAACTTTAATTATTATTAAATTTTAAATTTTCTGAAATTTATAAAAATTTAAATCTAATAACAAGTGACCCATTCAAAGTTCTCATCTGCCCACTTAATAAATTTAAAAAATTATTTGCATCTCCTTACAAAAAAAGAAAAGTAGTGACAAATCATAAATCAATCATCCTTAAGAATTTCATCAATTTTTTGAAATATTTCATCACTTTTCTTTACCAAGTCAGTTTTAAGTTTCCCGAAACGGGTACTCAATTTTTTGGTTTTGCCAATTTCATCTTCTAGTTTCTT
This sequence comes from Proisotoma minuta, assembly GCA_034698145.1. NCBI lineage: Eukaryota > Metazoa > Arthropoda > Collembola > Entomobryomorpha > Isotomidae > Proisotoma > Proisotoma minuta. The sequence goes on along the minus strand of JAQIXN010001232.1, from coordinate 4,180 downwards.
AATAGTGTCACTTGTTGTTACACATTTCCAAGTTCCAATTCCGCCTAGAATTAAATTACCTGCAGCTACCGTCATGTTTAGGCCGAGTAAAGTGGGTGAAGCTGCTGACGCTAGCATAACACTGTTCGCAATTCCACTGGCACCGGAAACAAAACTTCCAACTGTTGTACTAACAGCAAAGTTCCTTGCTCCTTTCACTCTGTTAACCAAATCCTCTAAAGATTTGTGCAAATTTGCTAAAATTTAAAATTTTAATTAATTTGTATATTTTAATAATAAGGTACCGATAGAATTTATTTTAGATAATTATTCAAAGTTATAACTTTCAAATTAATTTGAAAGTGAAGGATTATTTTTATTAAAAAGAGTTTGGGTGATAGTGCCATTGAAAAAGGTTTGTTTTCTTAAATAATGAGAATGAAAACAGTTTAATTTAGCCATATTTTAGTCCAGCTGCCCTTTTATTTAAAAACATTATGTGAACGCATTGTATGTCTGTCTCTCTGGCTGTCTTTCACCACGATAACTTTTGGCAAAATTGTAATAAACGCATGAAACTTTGCAAAAACGTCATAGATTTCAAAATAAAAGTCATGTTTAAAAATGGACATGATCACACAACGTCATCGTCACAGTGACATGTCCAAGTGACAAAAAATGGCCTTTTTAGATATGGGGTTTCATTCGAAAAAATAGGCAAAATTGATAAATGTATCGTGCACCTCTCTCAATTGTCTATATGACTAAAAAGAATAAAAAGAAAATAGAAAAAAAATCTTCTTATTTGAAAGAATTATTTTTTTTCTTTGATCTTACAACCCATTAGTAAAATTTAAACTTACAAATCTCAGACAAAGCTTCATCAAGATCTTTAGAAAGTTTATTTTGTATTATTCCAAGCTGACAGCTTATTCTCGTGATTCTGCGATCCGACAGATTTGGTTGGTTCAATTCCATTAAAAGAGGATCCAATTTTTTTAATTCTTCAAGTATATTTTTTAGCTTGGTCTTAATGGATTTTCTTTCGGCTGGAGCTATTTTAATTTGTTCTTTTGCAACTTCCACTACTTCAAAAAGTTTCCACAATTTGTAGGCTTGAAATATTAGTTGTATTGTCCCCGCCAAACAGGAAATAACAAGAAGCCAATTTGCTGTAGACTGCAATGATTGTTCAAGTCCATTTCTTACTATTTCGGGCCCTTTAATTTTCACATTACACATTGCTTCAAAACATTTATCCTCGTGTACTTTAGTAAGTGTAATGTTTTTGCTAATAACAACCAAATGGGCTGTTGCTTGCTCAGCCGTGCAAGCTTTCCCGTGTCCCAACAAAGCTAGTGCAGTACTGACCTCCCCCACTTCCCCAATAGACATCGCGCATTGTGCAACTTGGCCTACCGCAGGGATGAAAGAACCAACAGCTGCTTTAACTGGCAACGGTGCCTGTTTAATTTATTATATATTAGTCCATTTGTGTGAATAGAGACGCGTTGACGGTATAGAGATTGTATATTATTGTCTACAGACAGATAGGGCATTATATAATGGATTGGATTTGTGCTAACGCTGCTAGACTGGCTATCCTTCTCCATCTATGGATATAGATATAGATAGTCAGTCCACCACGCAAATACATATGTATTTACTAATGTCCCAAAAATATCTCAACAGATTTTGATGCTTATAAAAATGGAACTAGTTTAGTAACAAGATTATTTATTTGAACAAAACTTTCTTTTCTATTCCCCAGGTTTGGGGTAATGTGTTTGTACAATAAAATCCCAAAAAATGTCAAAAAATCGTTCCACCTCCTCTCCTATCGAGGGGTTTGGCCATATCAACGAACCACTTGACGTGTGATATTCTATTACTATGTTCTAATTGTGAAAAAAAAAATTGGGAGCTATATGGATGACAACGTTGGGTGTTGCCCCTCTTCAATTATATAGCTGTTTTTCCACACACGTTTACAATACAATAAAACTCAATGCTATAATCCCAAATTTTTCAATAACTTATTTAAACCAAAATTTTTATTCCATACTTAAAGCCAAATATATAACCTAGTATGGAGCCTGAAGAGATAAGGTGATTGCATAAGGCAAAACAGACGGAAGGGCAATAACTTTTTCCTTAATAGCTAATAAAGTCCCAAATTTGACAAATATTTAACGGAAATTTAATACCTTTTCCCAGATTTCTTCTGCCATTGCAATATATCCATTGTTGGATCCTTTATCAGAAGGAGAATTCTCGGGAGCGCCGTCGTTATTCATGGTTTTTCAGATTTTACCCTCCCACTTTATACCTATTTTGTAAACCTTGTGCTGCTGTGTTGAAAGCAGTTTGTAAAATACTTCTGGGTGAATGATTCTGCTGGGTGAAGTTCTTTTATACAGATTTTTCCCCTCACAAACCTTTTTGTTACCGTAGTCATCCGCTACATTGTGAAAATGTAGATTAAAGTGAATCAACAACAGGAAAATGCTTATCAGAAGTAAATAAATTAGAGTTTGTTCCTTGCAAACTTTGCAAAGTTTTGTCATCTTGATTTTAGCTCGCGATACATAGAGAGTAATTATTTCGACAATGTCTGTCAGTCCGTCAGTTTATCTATATTAAACAAAATATAATCTTTCATAACTTCTATTTAGTTAAACTTTAATTGAATACAAATTTTTAAGAAATAAAAATTAAGCATTTGTTTGATACTAATGCTCATTCGTTTAAATTTGATAGAATTTAATTTAAAATTTAAATAAATATATTTATTTTTAAAATTACTGAATAAAAGGTTTAAATGAATTTTTCCCAAGGAAGTTTTATCATAAATGTCGAAATAAACTAACACGCAGTTTTTGGAATCTCAGAGCGAAGCCATGTAATTAAATTTATGATTTTTTTGTATTAAAATTTTCAAAAATGCCTTCATTTTGCTCATTTAAAGTGGAGTTACTAGTTAAAGACTTTTCCAAACCTTATTACTTCAGAGGCGATTTAAAAAAAATAACCAAAAAAACGTTTGGAAGGTTTCGATTTGAGTTTTGTCTGCAAAAAAGTTAATTAAATAAAACGTTGTAAACGTTCGAAATAGCTCGCTATTATAACTTAAATTTTAAGCTTTAAACGCTTAATTTAAATTTAACTTACCAGACTTAACTTTTTTTTAAACTTTATTTTACCTCCGGTACTTAAATCGCGAAAGCTTAAGACTCCAAAAAATTATTTTCGAAAACTCTAAAACTAAAGCTTTAAACCTAAAAGTTTCCTGAGGAAAACGGACCGGGGGCAAAATGGACCGGTCCACTTTGCCTCATCTAGGATTAAAGCGCGACAGACAGACGGACAGACGACCCCTACGAAAGCAATAGCTCTCCACGTATGGCGAGCTAATAAGGAAGGCGTCCAGAAAAATGAGAGATTTATTCAACAAGTTTTTATATTCGCGAATTCAACGTATTAGAGAGTTTACTCGGAATAAATACTGATTTTTTTGCATCAGATAAACATTTTGCTTTTGTTAACTTTAATCAAACAACGGTTATTTGTAATGAGGAGGGACTATGATAATTTTATTTGGATTATTAATAATTAGATCGAGAGTAGACTTATGAAAACTGATATGTACTCTTTTAAACTTTTAATTACCGACTGACCCAAATACCAAGAAGCTTGATAGATGGGTTTCAAGAATTTATACTTGAAAAATTAAAAAATCGAGATAATAAATGTATTTTACAAAAATAAATTTTGCTTTTGTTATTCAAAATTTAGCAAATGACGTTATTTTATTAAATTCACATAAACCAATTAATGCTTGTATAATTTGGCAGCCAGTAAGCTAGGGAATTTTATTTACTCTTCCAAAACTATCTACAGGGTCACACAGAACTTTCGATCAAGGAAACCATGAAACCAAGGAAAATTCATTGATGAACTGCTTTTTTGATCACAAATTATTATTTGCATTGCTTTTCGTCAAAAAACATTCGATTTTTTTAATTTGGTTTTACTTATAATTGTAACGAAAAACAAACAAAATGCCATCGCGAACCATCTCATTAAACGAACGCATCTGGATTGTTCAAGCATACATTCGTCACAACGAAAATCCAGGAGAAGTCCGACGCCGGTGGCCTTTTCAAACTCCAGTTCCAGCCCGTACTTCGATAACAGCTAT